>JAAAWM010011961.1:0-132092 GCA_036873465.1 Thinopyrum obtusiflorum | reverse complement strand
GTTCCATATGGGCGCCCGCGTCCGTATGAGCACCCTTTTGACGTGGATTTCGAGACAGATCGTCCACCTGAACCGCTTTTATGAAAGGGACCCCATCGAAATGCCAGCAGAACGACGAGCACGGAAGCCAGAACCTCTTCATCATCATCCTCATCCACAAACCCTAGCCGCCGTCATTTTCATCTCCATAGCCATCTTCACCACCATCATAGTGCTCTCTCATCTAGTTCATACTTGTAATTGTGCATCGCACAAGGCTTTCATTGTAAGACATATTGCAATCAATCAATCTCAAGATGTGTTCTTCAATATTTTCTTCCCGCGATCTGATCTCCATGTGTGAATAGCTCGGTAAGGTATGGGTTGAGGCATAAGCCTTGCAACCCAAGGTATTTGTTGAGGGGATCAATGGAAGACTTTGACATAATGTCTCGTATGTGTGAAATAAAATGTTCTGTGAAGACGTCTCTTGTCTTGTCCGCGTTCTGTACCCAGGTTCATGGAGATCGAGTACCGGTGAGGCTAGGAGCAAGGAGACCGTGAAATGTTATACCGAACACCGATGACAGTAAGGTTCAGTAGGGTAACATGGATCATATCCTTGGGGATAAATGAGGTGTAGTCATTAAATGCCCAAAGCTCTTGTCTGATTTCATTATCTTAATTATCAAGGCAACCCCGTGATGTCGCTTGAACTACGTCGGTATTTTCGCAAAGAGGAAGGGATGATGCAGCACAATTGCGATAGGTATTTCCCTCGGTTATGAAACCAAGGTATCAATTCAGTAGGAGAACCAAGCAACACTATGTAAACGGTACCTGCACACAAAGAACAAGGGGGGGGGGGGGGGGGGGGGGGGGGGGGGGGGGGGGGGGGGGGGGGGGGGGGGGGGGGGGGGGGGGGGGGGGGGGGGGGGGGGGGGGGGGGGGGGGGGGGGGGGGGGGGGGGGGGGGGGGGGGGGGGGGGGGGGGGGGGGGGGGGGGGGGGGGGGGGGGGGGGGGGGGGGGGGGGGGGGGGGGGGGGGGGGGGGGGGGGGGGGGGGGGGGGGGGGGGGGGGGGGGGGGGGGGGGGGGGGGGGGGGGGGGGGGGGGGGGGGGGGGGGGGGGGGGGGGGGGGGGGGGGGGGGGGGGGGGGGGGGGGGGGGGGGGGGGGGGGGGGGGGGGGGGGGGGGGGGGGGGGGGGGGGGGGGGGGGGGGGGGGGGGGGGGGGGGGGGGGGGGGGGGGGGGGGGGGGGGGGGGGGGGGGGGGGGGGGGGGGGGGGGGGGGGGGGGGGGGGGGGGGGGGGGGGGGGGGGGGGGGGGGGGGGGGGGGGGGGGGGGGGGGGGGGGGGGGGGGGGGGGGGGGGGGGGGGGGGGGGGGGGGGGGGGGGGGGGGGGGGGGGGGGGGGGGGGGGGGGGGGGGGGGGGGGGGGGGGGGGGGGGGGGGGGGGGGGGGGGGGGGGGGGGGGGGGGGGGGGGGGGGGGGGGGGGGGGGGGGGGGGGGGGGGGGGGGGGGGGGGGGGGGGGGGGGGGGGGGGGGGGGGGGGGGGGGGGGGGGGGGGGGGGGGGGGGGGGGGGGGGGGGGGGGGGGGGGGGGGGGGGGGGGGGGGGGGGGGGGGGGGGGGGGGGGGGGGGGGGGGGGGGGGGGGGGGGGGGGGGGGGGGGGGGGGGGGGGGGGGGGGGGGGGGGGGGGGGGGGGGGGGGGGGGGGGGGGGGGGGGGGGGGGGGGGGGGGGGGGGGGGGGGGGGGGGGGGGGGGGGGGGGGGGGGGGGGGGGGGGGGGGGGGGGGGGGGGGGGGGGGGGGGGGGGGGGGGGGGGGGGGGGGGGGGGGGGGGGGGGGGGGGGGGGGGGGGGGGGGGGGGGGGGGGGGGGGGGGGGGGGGGGGGGGGGGGGGGGGGGGGGGGGGGGGGGGGGGGGGGGGGGGGGGGGGGGGGGGGGGGGGGGGGGGGGGGGGGGGGGGGGGGGGGGGGGGGGGGGGGGGGGGGGGGGGGGGGGGGGGGGGGGGGGGGGGGGGGGGGGGGGGGGGGGGGGGGGGGGGGGGGGGGGGGGGGGGGGGGGGGGGGGGGGGGGGGGGGGGGGGGGGGGGGGGGGGGGGGGGGGGGGGGGGGGGGGGGGGGGGGGGGGGGGGGGGGGGGGGGGGGGGGGGGGAAGCTTGCACATATAGTCTCCCGTTGTGCTGACAAGTTGGAGCATGATTTATTATTGATTGTCTTCCTTATGAGTGGCGGTCGGGGACGAGCGATAGTCTTTTCCTACCAATCTATCCCCCTAGGGGCATGCATAGTAGCACTTTGCTTCGAGGGCTAATAAACTTTCACAACAAGTATATGAGTTCTTAATGACTAATGTGAGTCCATGGATTATACGCACTCTCACCTTTCCACAATTTGCTAGCCTCTTCGGTACCGTGCATTGCCCTTTCTCACCTCGAGAGTTGGTGCAAACTCTGCCGGTGTATCCAAACCCGGTGATATGATATGCTCTACCACACATAAGTCTCCTTATATTTTCCTCAAAACAGCCACCATACCTACCTATTATGGCATTTCCATAGCCATGCAACTTCCACCGTTCCGTTTTTATGACACACATTGTCATTCTCATATTGCTTTGCATGATCATATAGCTGACATAGAATTTGTGGCTCAGCCACCGTTCATCATATTTTATACATGTTATGCTAGCATCATTGCACATCCTGCTACACTTCCAGAGGCATTCATATAGAGTCATATTTTGTTCTAGTATCGAGTTGTAATTTTGAATTGTAAGTAAATAGAAGTGTGATGATCATCATTATTCATTATGAGAGCATTGTCTCAGTGAGGAAATAAAAAAAAGACCAAAAAGTGCCAAAAAAAGAAGAAAAAAATGAGAGAAAAAGAGAGAAGGGGCAATGTTACTATTCTTTTCCACACTAGTGCTTCAAAGTAGCACCATGTTTCTCATATAGAGAGTCTCCTATGCTTTCATTTTTATATACCAGTGGGAAATTTTCATTATAGAACTTGGTTCATATATTTCGATGATGGGCTTCCTCAAATGCCCGAGGTCTTCATGAGCAAGTAACTTGGATGCACACCCACTTAGTTTTATTTTTAGCTTTCATACACTTATAGCTCTTAGTGCATCCGTTGCATGGCAATCCCTACTCCTTGCATTGACATCAATTGATCGGCATCTCCATAGCCCTTTGTTTAGCCTCGTCAATGTGAGACTTTCTCCTTTTTTGTCTTCTCCATATTATGTCTACCACCGTACTTTATTCCACCCATAGTGCCATATCCATGGCTTGCGCTCAAGTATTGCGCGGGGGTTGTAAAAGTTGAAGCGTGTTAAAAAGTATGAACCAATTTCTCGGCTTGTCATCGAGGGGTTATGCATGATAAATACTTTTAGTTAAGAAGATGGAGCATGACAAGACTATATGATTTTGTAGGGATAACTTTCTTTAGCATTTTTATTTTGAAAGGCATGATTGTTTGTTAGTATGCCTGAGTATTGATGTCTTTATATCAAAATATAGACTATTGCTTTGAATCATTCGGATCTTAATATTCATACCTAAAAGAGATTACATGATGAGTATGATAGGTACCATTCCACATAAAAAATTCTGTTTTTATCATTTACCTACTTGAGGACGAGCATGAATTAAGCTTGGGGATGCTGATAAATCTGCAACGTATCTATCATTTTTTATTGTTCCATGCTATTATAGTATCAATCTTGGATGTTTTATATGCAACTTTATGCAATTATATATCAACTTTTGGGACTAACCTATTAACCTAGTGCCCAGTGCCAGTTGCTGTTTTTTGTTTGTTTTTGCCTTTTCAGGAAATCAGTACCAAATGGAGTGCAAAAGCTACAAAACTTTTTGATGATTTTTCTTTACCAGAAGGGACCCTAGAAGCTTCGGAGAAGACCTGAAGAGCCATGAGGGTGCATCAAGCCTGCCAGGCACGCCCTAGGGGGCGCCCCGAGGCTTGTGGGCCTCTCGTGGCACCTCTTGATCTAATTCCAGCTCTATAAATTCCCAAATATTCCCAATACATCAGAGAGCCACCCGAAACACTTTTTCGGCTGCTGCAAGCCTCTGTTCCTTCAAGACCCCATCTGGAGGCCTTCTTCGGTACTCTGCGGAAGGGGGAATCGACCATGGTGGGTTTCTACATCATCCTTGCTGCCCTTCCGATGATGTGAATGATTGTGGTTTAGTAATAATATTGGTGTTAAGGTTTGTGATTCCCGAGGGGGGGGGGGGGGGGGGGGGGGGGGGGGGGGGGGGGGGGGGGGGGGGGGGGGGGGGGGGGGGGGGGGGGGGGGGGGGGGGGGGGGGGGGGGGGGGGGGGGGGGGGGGGGGGGGGGGGGGGGGGGGGGGGGGGGGGGGGGGGGGGGGGGGGGGGGGGGGGGGGGGGGGGGGGGGGGGGGGGGGGGGGGGGGGGGGGGGGGGGGGGGGGGGGGGGGGGGGGGGGGGGGGGGGGGGGGGGGGGGGGGGGGGGGGGGGGGGGGGGGGGGGGGGGGGGGGGGGGGGGGGGGGGGGGGGGGGGGGGGGGGGGGGGGGGGGGGGGGGGGGGGGGGGGGGGGGGGGGGGGGGGGGGGGGGGGGGGGGGGGGGGGGGGGGGGGGGGGGGGGGGGGGGGGGGGGGGGGGGGGGGGGGGGGGGGGGGGGGGGGGGGGGGGGGGGGGGGGGGGGGGGGGGGGGGGGGGGGGGGGGGGGGGGGGGGGGGGGGGGGGGGGGGGGGGGGGGGGGGGGGGGGGGGGGGGGGGGGGGGGGGGGGGGGGGGGGGGGGGGGGGGGGGGGGGGGGGGGGGGGGGGGGGGGGGGGGGGGGGGGGGGGGGGGGGGGGGGGGGGGGGGGGGGGGGGGGGGGGGGGGGGGGGGGGGGGGGGGGGGGGGGGGGGGGGGGGGGGGGGGGGGGGGGGGGGGGGGGGGGGGGGGGGGGGGGGGGGGGGGGGGGGGGGGGGGGGGGGGGGGGGGGGGGGGGGGGGGGGGGGGGGGGGGGGGGGGGGGGGGGGGGGGGGGGGGGGGGGGGGGGGGGGGGGGGGGGGGGGGGGGGGGGGGGGGGGGGGGGGGGGGGGGGGGGGGGGGGGGGGGGGGGGGGGGGGGGGGGGGGGGGGGGGGGGGGGGGGGGGGGGGGGGGGGGGGGGGGGGGGGGGGGGGGGGGGGGGGGGGGGGGGGGGGGGGGGGGGGGGGGGGGGGGGGGGGGGGGGGGGGGGGGGGGGGGGGGGGGGGGGGGGGGGGGGGGGGGGGGGGGGGGGGGGGGGGGGGGGGGGGGGGGGGGGGGGGGGGGGGGGGGGGGGGGGGGGGGGGGGGGGGGGGGGGGGGGGGGGGGGGGGGGGGGGGGGGGGGGGGGGGGGGGGGGGGGGGGGGGGGGGGGGGGGGGGGGGGGGGGGGGGGGGGGGGGGGGGGGGGGGGGGGGGGGGGGGGGGGGGGGGGGGGGGGGGGGGGGGGGGGGGGGGGGGGGGGGGGGGGGGGGGGGGGGGGGGGGGGGGGGGGGGGGGGGGGGGGGGGGGGGGGGGGGGGGGGGGGGGGGGGGGGGGGGGGGGGGGGGGGGGGGGGGGGGGGGGGGGGGGGGGGGGGGGGGGGGGGGGGGGGGGGGGGGGGGGGGGGGGGGGGGGGGGGGGGGGGGGGGGGGGGGGGGGGGGGGGGGGGGGGGGGGGGGGGGGGGGGGGGGGGGGGGGGGGGGGGGGGGGGGGGGGGGGGGGGGGGGGGGGGGGGGGGGGGGGGGGGGGGGGGGGGGGGGGGGGGGGGGGGGGGGGGGGGGGGGGGGGGGGGGGGGGGGGGGGGGGGGGGGGGGGGGGGGGGGGGGGGGGGGGGGGGGGGGGGGGGGGGGGGGGGGGGGGGGGGGGGGGGGGGGGGGGGGGGGGGGGGGGGGGGGGGGGGGGGGGGGGGGGGGGGGGGGGGGGGGGGGGGGGGGGGGGGGGGGGGGGGGGGGGGGGGGGGGGGGGGGGGGGGGGGGGGGGGGGGGGGGGGGGGGGGGGGGGGGGGGGGGGGGGGGGGGGGGGGGGGGGGGGGGGGGGGGGGGGGGGGGGGGGGGGGGGGGGGGGGGGGGGGGGGGGGGGGGGGGGGGGGGGGGGGGGGGGGGGGGGGGGGGGGGGGGGGGGGGGGGGGGGGGGGGGGGGGGGGGGGGGGGGGGGGGGGGGGGGGGGGGGGGGGGGGGGGGGGGGGGGGGGGGGGGGGGGGGGGGGGGGGGGGGGGGGGGGGGGGGGGGGGGGGGGGGGGGGGGGGGGGGGGGGGGGGGGGGGGGGGGGGGGGGGGGGGGGGGGGGGGGGGGGGGGGGGGGGGGGGGGGGGGGGGGGGGGGGGGGGGGGGGGGGGGGGGGGGGGGGGGGGGGGGGGGGGGGGGGGGGGGGGGGGGGGGGGGGGGGGGGGGGGGGGGGGGGGGGGGGGGGGGGGGGGGGGGGGGGGGGGGGGGGGGGGGGGGGGGGGGGGGGGGGGGGGGGGGGGGGGGGGGGGGGGGGGGGGGGGGGGGGGGGGGGGGGGGGGGGGGGGGGGGGGGGGGGGGGGGGGGGGGGGGGGGGGGGGGGGGGGGGGGGGGGGGGGGGGGGGGGGGGGGGGGGGGGGGGGGGGGGGGGGGGGGGGGGGGGGGGGGGGGGGGGGGGGGGGGGGGGGGGGGGGGGGGCCGATGCGCTGCACCGGATTGAAGCTGTCAAGTGCTCGGCGTGCATAGAAGGTGCGCGGATGGCCTTTGCCCGTGTCAAGATGCACTGGGAAAAGATGAAGGCCGCCGTCGTAGCAGTCGAGGGCCCACCCGAAGGCAAGGACCACCGCAAGCCAGAGCGGTATTTTGAAGACGTCCTTGAGGGTGCCCGCTTAATTGAGGGCCAATGCTCAAAGGATATCATATTTGAGTGAATGTATCCGAGCTACCTAGACATTGTTTTATAAACCAAGGCTTTGTAATATATTTATCTGGAATTGCTTGCCTCCTGTGCGGCCGTATTTTGTTATCTTGAAAGTTTGCCAGTCGTCGGCTTCAGCCCCCACGTAGATACTACGGGGGTGTTCGGAATAAAATAACGCATGATCACTCTTGACCCAATGTCTTGGTCCGTGAAGGAGGTGTCTGCATAGGCGAACCAGGCAATCAGACTATGCGGCTTTATCACTCTCACTTAGCCATAGGAGTTTGACGGTGGGGCTAAGTACTAGCCCCTGGTGCATATGCGGCTATCCGAACTGGGATGCCTTAAGCACATGACCGGACATAGGCCAGTCCTTCGCATAATACGGAAGAAATCACAAAAAGATTTATAGCAAGTCGCCGAATAGCTGACCAGCTCTCGCCACACCATGACGGTCAGTTTTCGGCTTTCTCTACTGAGGTGCTTGACCGGACGAACCAGAAACACAATCGTAGTAGTTCTCCGTTTACTACCCTAGCCGAACGAGCGGAACGTAAGGTAGTAACCACAGGAGCCGGGCAACCCAACTATTGACCAAAGACATGATTCGGAGCTGATGCATATAATGCAATATTCGGGATGCCGAAGTGCACTATAAACGTGTTCGAACTTTTTTATTTTTGAAAGTATAGGTGGCCGAATAGAGCCCCTGGCATTTTAAGCTATGCCGAAGTGTATATGCCAATCGGACATGAAGAGGGAATACAGATTATGAAATAAACCAATACTGAATAGGGTTGGTGAAAACTGTTTCCATTATAGTCTGATTGATACGTCAAAACGTGCTTTTACAGATAATGCTATAAGCATCAGGGCTATTTTACATGCCGAGAATTTGAGAACAAGGGAAAGCTGTATACAGGTCCTAAAAAAGAAAAGGTATCGTGAAGATCCTTTGGACACCCTGTCGCACCTCTGTGCCGCTTTTCGCCTTGGTGGAGGATCCTTTGAAAGGATCGACGATCATGTATGTAGAAGGGGCCTGGGAAAGGGCCCTGCGCCATCGTAAAGTGACTTTAGGTTTTAAGGAACCTGTAATGTAAGAGAAAAGAGAAACAAGAAGGAGAGTAAGGTCCGAATAGGGTCGAGCCGGATTATCGACCTCGTCCGCGGAGTGCCTCCGTCATCGCCCAAGGTATTTTGAGTGCGTAGTTATGCACACACAGTACATATGCCGTGATTAGATGGGCGGTGGACGGAGGCAAAACTGCTAGTCCAGCACCGGATTAACCGAGCTGTCATTCTGCAGAGTAGGCCGGGCTCGTTTAATAGTGTCCGGAGGCTTCATGGCCGATGGAGTGTTTGGCTTGATAAGGCCGCTCTGTACCTTGGCTGCGAGGGCCGCGGTGTGCTCCTCGGTACGGAGGGAGCATTCCATGTTTCCATTGACTGTGATAACGTCGCGGGGTCCAGGCATCTTGAGCTTTAAGTAAGCATAATGCGGGACTGCATTGAAGCGGGCGAAGGCAGTATGTCCGAGCAGTGCGTGATAACCACTGCTTAAGGGGACGATGTCAAAGATCAAGTCTTCGCTTCAGAAATTGTCCGGCGAACCGAAGACTACTTCCAATGTTAACGAGCCCGTACAGCGGGCCTCGACGCCGGGTATCACTCCTTTAAAGGTGGTGCTACTAGGCTTGATTCTTGATGGGTCAATACCCATTTTGCGGACAGTGTCTTGATAGATCAAGTTGAGACTGCTGCCGCCGTCCATAAGGACTCGAGTCAGATGGTATCCATCAATAATTGGATCGAGGATTAGGGCCGCCGAACCTCCATGATGGATACTGGTCGGGTGGTCTCTGCGATCGAAGGTGATCGGACAAGCCGACCATGGGTTGAATTTGGGGGTGACGGGCTCTACGGCGTAGACGTCCCTTAGTGCGTGCTTGCGCTCCCTTTTGGGGATATGCGTGACATATATCATGTTCACTGTTTTCACCTCAGGGGGGAATTTCTTTTGCCCCCATGTGTTCAGTGGGTGGGGCTCGTCATCGTCCTTGCTTGGCGGCCCTTTCCCCTTATGTTCGGTATTTAACTTACCGGCCTGTTTGAAGACCCAACAATTTCTGTTGGAGTGGTTGGCAGGCTTGTCAGGTGTGCCATGAATCTGGCAAGGCCGATCGAGTATTTTGTCCAAGTTAGATGGACCGTCCTTGTTTCCTTTGAATGGCTTCTTCCGCTGACCGGATTTAGAGCCACTGAATCCAGCGTTAACCGCTGTGTCTTCAGTTTCTTCGTTGTTGTTTCGACGCTTGTGTTTGTTGCGTCGTGGCCTGCCATTGTCGTCCCTGACTTCGGAGGTGCCAGGGTCACTGGTACTATTGCTTCTACGAGCCAACCAGCTGTCTTCTCTCGCGCAGAAGCGGGTCATGAGTGCAGTAAGAGCTGCCATAGACTTCGGCTTTTCCTGACCAAGGTGTCGGGCTAGCCATTCGTCGCGGACGCTAGTTTAAAGGCCGCGAGGGCTTCGGCATCCGGACAGTCGACGATTTGGTTCTTTTTAATTAAGAACCTAGTCCAGAGTTTGCGGGCTGACTCATCGGGTTGCTGGACTATATGACTAAGGTCATCGGCATCCGAAGGCCGGACATAGGTGCCTTGGAAGTTGTCTCTAAAAGCATCCTCCAAGTCTTCCCAGCTACCAATAGAGTTTTCTGGTAGGCTGTTTAACCAGTGCCGCGCTGGTCCTTTCAGCTTTAGGTGGAGGTATTTGATGGCGTGGAGATCGTCGCTGCGGGCCATGTGAATATGGAGAAGAAAATCCTCAATCCATACCGCGGGATCTATCGTTCCATCGTATGATTCGATGTTTACGGGTTTAAACCCTTCTGGAAATTGGTGCTGCATTACCTCATCGGTAAAGCACAAGGGGTGCACAAGGGGTGTGTGGCGCCTCTGTATCGGGCAACGTCACGACAGAGTTCGGATGACATCTATGTTCGGTTTTCGGCCCGAGTTCGGTTATGCTGCTCGCGCCAAGCTTGAAGGCCGTCGTCTCTCGTCGGAGCACGCCCCCTTGATCCGTATATTGATCTGGTCTTGCCGGCTCTATTGTCCAGGTCCTGACGTAAGTCATAGGTGTAACCCTGAGTTGTTACCTCTTTGCCTTGACGGCGAGGTGGCGCGGGTTGGTGTTCGGCGTGAGTAGCCGCTTTGTCTCGCCCACGTGGTGGTCGGTCTGGTTGATCAGCATGATTATGTCTTGACGGTATTGGCTCTAGGGCCTCGTCATCGAATTGTGGCAGTAGCCAATGCTTCGGATAGCTCTTTGTTGGGCGTGCGAGGCCGTACTCCTCGGCAGCTAGGACCTGGGTCCATCTGTCATTGAGCGTATCATGTTCGGATTGAAGCTGTTGTTGTTTCTTTTTTAGGCTCCTCGCGGTTGCGATGAGCTGTCGCTTGAAGCGCTCTTGCTCGAGGGGTTCCTCTGGCACGATGAAGTCTTCGTTGCCGAGGCTGACATCCTCCTCGGAGATCGGTAGATAGTTACTATCTTCCGAATCCTCGTTCCCGACTGGCTCGTCGGGGTTAACTTGTCCCTCTTCCCAAGGGGGGGGGGGGGGGGGGGGGGGGGGGGGGGGGGGGGGGGGGGGGGGGGGGGGGGGGGGGGGGGGGGGGGGGGGGGGGGGGGGGGGGGGGGGGGGGGGGGGGGGGGGGGGGGGGGGGGGGGGGGGGGGGGGGGGGGGGGGGGGGGGGGGGGGGGGGGGGGGGGGGGGGGGGGGGGGGGGGGGGGGGGGGGGGGGGGGGGGGGGGGGGGGGGGGGGGGGGGGGGGGGGGGGGGGGGGGGGGGGGGGGGGGGGGGGGTCTTGCTTATCATCGTCGTCCTCTTTGGGTGCATTCACCATATACACGTCGTACGTAGAAGTGGCAGTCCACCGTTCGGTGATGGGCGGGTTTTGGCCTGGTTCAGCTCCGGCATCATCGTCCATACCGTCGATGTCTTCGGAGGCGTAGTCGAGCATGTCGGTTAAGTCTTCGACAGTGGCTACCAAGTGGGTGGTGGGTGGGACGCAAAATTCCCCACACTCAGCCCCTAGTTCGGGCTGGGCGTAATTCAGAGCTGATACCTCCGTGATGACGAGAGACCGCATTAAGTCCAAGGCCTCGCTTAAGAGCGAAGGCCGGACGGGGAACCGAGGACCTGCGGAGCTGGGCATGGCCGACTCTGCCGGGTTGTGCTCACCAGCCGCAGACCTTGAGAGTTCGGAGTTGGCCTCCAGAGGCGAGTTCGGCTCTCCGATGAATAGGAGGGTCCTGCTTGATTCCAGGCTCGCCAAACATATAGTTGCCTCTGGGTCTTCGGCAAAGGGCTCCATGGGTGGAGAGGGTCCGGTGGGTTTTAGGATCCCATCTTCGGATGAGGTGGCCTGCCCTGGGTCTATGGCCAGGGCAGGGATGGTAGTTGGTTCTTGAGCGGCGCCTGATGACGGATCCGATGGGTTGCCTTCTTGAAGATGAGGAATAGTGGTCGAGGCCGCGAACCCTTCGAAGATCAAGTCTCCTCGGATATCAGTGACGTAATTCAGGCTCCCAAATCTGATCTGATGACCAGGGGCATAGCTGTCGATCTGCTCAAGGTGGCCAACTGAATTGGCGTAGAGAGCGAAGCTGCCGAATACAAAAAGTTGACCGGGGAGGAAAGTCTCCCCAGAAACAGCATCGTTGTTGATGATCAAACGAGCCATCAATCCTTCCGTCAACGACACAGGGGAGCTCTCAATGAAAGCACCAATGTCGGTGTCAAAACCGGCCGATCTCGGGTAGGGGGGTCCCGAACTGTGCGTCTGAGGATCGAAGGTAACAAGGGACAAAGGGGACATGATGTTTACCCAGGTTCGGGCCCTCTTAATGGAGGTAAAACCCTACGTCCTGCTTGATTGTATTTGATGAGTATGGGGGTTACAAGAGTTGATCTACCTCGAGATCATAATAGCTAAACCCTAGATGTCTAGCCTATGGGTATTATGATGGCCTCCACGGACCAAACCCTCCGGTTTATATAGGCACCGGAGGGGGCTAGGGTTGTACAGAGTCGGTTTACAGAGGAAGGAAACTACACATCCGAACGCCAAACTTGCTATCCACGCAAAGGAGAGTCCCACCTGGACACGAGGAAAGGTCTTCTGCCTTGTATCCTTACGGCCCATCAGTCCGGCCCATGTCACATAGCCCGGCCACCCGAGGACCCCGTAATCCAGGACTCCCTCACCCGCGGGTGGAGCTTATGCGTCATACTCTAAGACCTTTCATGAGTTTACTAGAGAGCACCCTACTCTCATAGATTGCGACATTTAACAATCAGACTCATATAGGTGTGTTCTTCAAAAGATGTTCTGCAGGACAACATCTCTGCTTAAATGAGCCACTTAGAACGCATTAAGATATACATCAACCTGCCATGCAGATTAGTAGAGTATTGCATCTTCATGGAATGGTATTGTTTATAGTAAGGATACTCTCCTCTCAGTTGATCAACAGCTTATCTTCCACATCTAATTCATGGGATCTCCGATCACATAGACTAGGTTACCACTGTGAACAACTCATGTTGTGGGTCTCATACCCATCTCCCTTGATGCACTATCTATCACATTACGTGATAGACCCTTAGTAAAAGGATCTGCCAGATTTTTAGACGTTTGGATATAATCCAATGCAATAACTCTGGAGTTTTTCATTTTTCTGACAGACTTTAAACTTCTTTGAACGTGTCTTGATGACTTCATGTTATCCTTTGAGCTGCTTACTTTCGTGATCACAGTTTGATTTTTGCAATTCATAAGGATACCCGGTACAGGTTTCTCAACAATCGGCAAGTCATTCAAGAGCCGACGAAGCCAATCTGCTTCGACCGTAGTTGTATCTAGTGCTGTGAGTTCTGCTTCCATTGTTGACCTCGTTAAGATGGTCTGCTTGCAAGACTTTCAAGAAATAGCGCCACCTCCATGAGTGAATACATATCCGCTCGTGGCCTTTATCTCATCAGCATCTGAGATCCAGTTTGAGTCACTATACCCTTCAAGCACCTTTGGGTGCCCAGTGTAGTGAATTCCATAATTCGCAGTGCCTTTCAAATAACGCAAAACTCTCTCTAGAGCTTTCCAATGCACATCTCCTGGTTTTGAGACAAACCGACTCAGTTTGCTAACAGCAAAAGAGATGTCAGGTCTTGTAGCACTGGCTAAGTACATAAGTGAGCCAATAATCTAAGAATATTTCAATTGATCTCTAGCAATTCTCTGATTCTTTTGAAGCAGCACGCTGGCATCATATGGTGTTGGACAGGGCTTACAGTCACTATAGCCAAAGCGACTCAAGATCTTTTCCACATAGTGAGATTGAAGCAATGTAATCCCACCATCATCGTCTCTCAACAACTTGATGTTTAGAATGACATCAGCCACTCCTAAATCCTTCATCTCAAAATAGCAAGATAGGAAATCCTTGACCTCCTTAATAACATTCAGATTTGTTCCAAAAATCAGTATGGCATCAACATACAAGCAAAGGATAACTCCCTCGCCCCCACCATGGCGATAGTACACACATTTATCAGTTTTGTTTATAGCAAAGCCTGCAGCTGTTAAAGTTCTTTCAAACTTCTCATGCCACTACTTGGGTGCTTGCTTAAGTCCATACAAAGACTTCAGCAACTTGCACACTTTTCCTTCCTGACCATCTACTACAAACCCATCTGGTTGTTCCATGTAAACTTCCTCATCCAACTCTCCATTTAGGAAAGCAGTCTTAACATCCATTTGATGAACAAGAAGACCATGTGAGGCCGCTAGTGAAAGTAGTACTCCAATAGTGGTCAGTCGAGCCACAGGTGAGTAAGTATCAAAGAAGTCTTCACCTTCCTTTTGGGTATAACCCTTAGCAACGAGCCGTGCCTTGTACTTCTCAATAGTACCATCAGGCCTAAGCTTCTTCTTGAATACCCATTTGCACCCTATAGGTTTGCACCCATAAGGACGATCAGTTATCTCCCAAGTTTCATTTGCCAAGATGGAATCCATCTCACTACGGACCGCTTCCTTCCAGTAGTCAGCATCCTCAGATGCATAGGCCTCTGAAATAGAACTGGGAGTGTCATCTATGAGATACACAAGAAAATCATCACCAAAGGACTTTGCAGTCCTCTGTCTCTTACTCCTAGTAGGAACTCCATTGTTCTCCTCCACAGAATTTTCAAAGTGTTCCATCAAAATGGTAGGTTCAGTAATTGTAACTGATTCTTGAATCGATGACCTAGGCATCTCCTGATTTGATGAGGTTGCCATATCCTTCAAGGGAAAGATATCTTCAAAGAAAGTCGCATCATTAGACTCCATGATTGTACCGACATGCATGCCAGATACCTCAGATTTTACAACCAAGAATCTATAACCAATGCTATGAAAAGCATATCCCAGGAAAACACAATCCACAGTTTTTGGTCCCAGCTTGCGCTTCTTTGGAATTGGCACATTGACTTTCGCCAAACAACCCCAGGTTCGTAGATAAGAGAGCTTTAACCTTTTCTTCTCCCATTCCTCAAATGGAGTTATCTCTTTGTTCTTTGTGGGAACTCGGTTTAGGACATGACATGCAGTCAATATCGCCTCCCCCCACCATGCCTTGGAGAGACCCGATGTGTCTAACATGGCGTTAACCAAATCAGTTAGAGTACGGTTCTTTCTTTCGGCTACCCCATTTGACTGAGGTGAATAGAGAGGTGTCCTCTCATGGATTATACCATGTTCCGCACAAAAGGAATCAAATTCATTTGAGAAATACTCTCCACCACGATCGGACCTAAGCCTCTTGATCTTTCGATCAAGTTGGTTTTCCGCTTCAGCTTTATAGATCTTGAAATAGTTCAAAGCCTCATCCTTAGATTTCAGAAGATACACATGGCAGTATCTAGTGGAGTCATCAATTAATGTCATAAAATACTTATTTCCACCTTTTGTCAACACACCATTCATTTCACAAAGATCTGAATGTATGAGCTCTAGTAGTGCAAGATTTCTTGTTTCTGCAGTCGTATGAGACTTACGAGGTTGCTTAGCTTGCACACACACTTGACACTTAGATCCCTTGACAGTGGTGAAACTAGGGATTAAGTTCAACTTCGCTAGTCGCGACATGCAACCAAAGTTAACATGACAAAGACGTGAATGCCACACACTTGATTCACTATTGTTGCAAACACGATTAACAACTTTATTGCAAACATCTGATAAGGATAAACGAAACAGGCCTCCTGACTTATAGCCTTTACCAACAAAAGTTCCATACTTGGATATTACAAATTTATTCAACTCAAAGACAAGCTTGTAGCCATCTCTACACAGAAGAGATCCGCTAACAAGATTTTTATTGACGGAGGGGACATAATGCATGTTCTTCAGCCGCACGATCTTCCCCGAAGTAAACTTCAGATCAACCATGCCAACACCACGAACAGAAGCACTTGAACTGTTGCCCATCAGCACGGTTGAAGTCCCTACGGTCTGATAAGACCAAAACATGAAAATATCACCGCATACATGCACATTAGCACTCGTGTCAATCAACCAATCGGGAGAATGACATACTGAAAGAATAGTGGGAAATATACCATACCCAGCATCCTTCATGTCAGTATCACCAATGACAACATTAGCAGTCTTGCCGCCTTTCCCAAGATGACGCGTGTCATAACGATTAGGGCAACTAGGTGCCCAATGGTCAGGATCTCCACACACATGACAAACACCTTTCTTCTTGTCATTCTTCTTCTTGAAGTTGGTGTGTTGTACAGCCTTGTTCTTCCCATCAAACTTGCCCTTGTTCTTGAACTTGTGGGGCTGGAGTTTTTCTTCTGTACCAGATTGGCACTAGATCCTCCCTCAATACCTCGAGCACATGTGTCCTTTGCTCTCGCCTTTTCTTCCACATCAAGAGTACCAATGAGATCTGGAACGAAAAACTCCTGCCTCTTATGCTTCAGTAAGGTAGCAAAGTTCCTCCATGAAGGAGGAAGCTTAGTGATGATGCCTCCGGCAACAAACTTGTCCGGTAGCATACAATTGAAGTGCTCAAGTTCTCTAGCAAACGACTGTATCTCGTGAGCTTGCTCAACCACGGAGCGCTCTTCAGTCATCCTGTAGTCATAGAATTGCTCCATGATGTACATCTCAGTGCTGGCATCCGAGACCCCAAACTTGGTCTCGAGTGCGTCCCACATATCTTTTCCATTGTCAATTGACGCATAAGCATCAACTATGTTCTCACCAAGAACACTCAAGAGAGCAGCCTTAAACAGGGTATCCATTTTCTGAAAAGCTTGTTCCTGTTGAGCATCATAATCTCCTTCAGGTTTGCCAAGGGTGGCATCATAGCAACTCATGGTTTGAAACCAAAAGACTGCTCTCATGTGCCACCTCTTATAGTGGATACCCTCAAACATAGGAGGTCTCATGGAAGCAGCAAAATCACTCGGGGTAAATTGTGGATAATAAGGTTTTTGGATTGTTGGAAATATGAGCAATTTACCATATGATTTTATTAATGGAAATAGCAGATAAAGCATGACTATTGTAGCAGAGATAAAACAAGTCATGCAATCCGACAGAGAGAAGGTAAATAGTATCTGAATATATGAACTAAAACTGAACATATCTAGAGCAGACTGTAGAGCAAGAATTTGTGGCAGAAACTCAAACAGAAAGAGCATGAGAACGTACGGAACAGGAGCAGAAGCGCCGGTCTTGGGGTCGGTGTCCTCGCCAGCCATGTTGTTAGGGCATGTCTCTCTCTAAGTAGTTTTGGTGATTGATGACAATGCTTTTGCGGACTAATCATGTGCGTTGAGTATTTCAGAGATTCATTCATTGGCACGAGATGATTCTTTCCCCTCGGAGCTTTAAGTGAAGACGGTGTAGTCTCCTTCTTTTCGGTTTTGGTGGACTTGAGTCATAGGAGACACCATACTATCAAGAGGGGGTCCGCATTGGAAAGGCTAGGGTGGAATCAACACGTACACTTCATTTTTGCACCCCCCCCAGCTCCTTTCCTCTCCTTGGAGTTTACCGTTTTGACAGAAGTGGAGATTGTGAGGTGCTAGTGTTGGGGAACATGCAATTTCAAAAACAATCCTACGTTCACGCAAGATCTATCTAGGAGATGCATAGCAATGAGAGGGGAGAGTATGTCCATGTACCCTCGTAGACCGAAAGCGGAAGCGTTTAGTAACGCGGTTGATGTAGTCGAACGTCTTCGTGATCCAACCGATCCAAGTGGGGGGGGGGGGGGGGGGGGGGGGGGGGGGGGGGGGGGGGGGGGGGGGGGGGGGGGGGGGGGGGGGGGGGGGGGGGGGGGGGGGGGGGGGGGGGGGGGGGGGGGGGGGGGGGGGGGGGGGGGGGGGGGGGGGGGGGGGGGGGGGGGGGGGGGGGGGGGGGGGGGGGGGGGGGGGGGGGGGGGGGGGGGGGGGGGGGGGGGGGGGG
Organism: Thinopyrum obtusiflorum; assembly: GCA_036873465.1. Lineage (NCBI taxonomy): Eukaryota > Viridiplantae > Streptophyta > Magnoliopsida > Poales > Poaceae > Thinopyrum > Thinopyrum obtusiflorum. Next base: position 114,730 of record JAAAWM010011961.1, on the reverse strand, counting down.
GGGGGGGGGGGGGGGGGGGGGGGGGGGGGGGGGGGGGGGGGGGGGGGGGGGGGGGGGGGGGGGGGGGGGGGGGGGGGGGGGGGGGGGGGGGGGGGGGGGGGGGGGGGGGGGGGGGGGGGGGGGGGGGGGGGGGGGGGGGGGGGGGGGGGGGGGGGGGGGGGGGGGGGGGGGGGGGGGGGGGGGGGGGGGGGGGGGGGGGGGGGGGGGGGGGGGGGGGGGGGGGGGGGGGGGGGGGGGGGGGGGGGGGGGGGGGGGGGGGGGGGGGGGGGGGGGGGGGGGGGGGGGGGGGGGGGGGGGGGGGGGGGGGGGGGGGGGGGGGGGGGGGGGGGGGGGGGGGGGGGGGGGGGGGGGGGGGGGGGGGGGGGGGGGGGGGGGGGGGGGGGGTTTAGCAACAAATAGGTTGTCTAGATGTGCAACTAGGTGAACAACCTATATGATGTAAACAACTACAACAACAAGTGCAAGCAAAGGATACAACACAATAATAGCTTGCACAAAGTAAAGGGAAGAGATAACCACAAGTAGAGCTAATGGAGACGAGGATGTGTTACCGAAGTTCCTTCCCTTGGGGGAAGTACGTCTCCGTTGGAGCGGTGTGGAGGCATCAATGCTCCCCAAGAAGCCACTAGGGCCACCGTATTCTCCTCACGCCCTCACACAATGCGAGATGCCCTGATTCCACTAGTGGTGCCCTTGAAGGCGGCAACCGAACCTTTACAAACAAGGTTGGGGCTATCTCCACAACTTGATTGGAGGCTCCCAACAATACCATGGAGCTTCACCACAATGGAATGTGGCTCCGAGGTGACCTAAACCGTCTAGGGTGCTCAAACACCCAAGAGTAACAAGATCCGCAAGGGATTAGTGGGGGGAATCAAATTTCACTTGGTGGAAGTGTAGATCCAGGCCTTCTCAACCAATCCCTATAAAATCAACAAGTTTGATTGGCTAGGGAGAGAGATCGGGTGAAAATGAGCTTTGGAGCAACAATGGAGCTTGGGGGAAAAGAGGTAGGTCTTCTTGGAGAAGAAGACCTCCTTTTATAGTGGGGAATCAAATCCAACCGTTATCCCACAACTCAGCCCGTAGAGGGCAGTACTACCGCCCATGGGAGCTGTACTACCGCACATGCAGCGGTACTGCCGCTTGGCCCAGCGGTAGTACCGCTGGGGCTGCGCACAGAGAGTAGAGAGAAGGGGCAGGAGAGAGAGCCCTCGAGCGGCACTAGTAGCAGTGGTATGACGGTACTACCGCTTGAAAGCGGTACTACCATGCCTACTGCCGCTCCTACTATTGCCCAACCTGACACGAGAAATGACAGACTTGAATTGAGGCAGTACCAGCGCAGATCTGGAGCCGTAGTGCCGCTGATGGCCATGAGCGGTACTACCGCCGTGAAACAGTGGTACTGCCGCTTAAGGCTATCAGCGGTACTACCGCTCCGGCCCGGCGGTACTACCGCTGGCTCCTCCCATGTGCCACTTCTGTGATAATGATATACTCCAAGGAAGAGGGAAGGTGCTGGGGGTGCGAGAAAGATGTGTACGTGTTGATTCCCCCCCCCCCCCCCCCCCCCCCCCCCCCCCCCCCCCCCCCCCCCCCCCCCCCCCCCCCCCCCCCCCCCCCCCCCCCCCCCCCCCCCCCCCCCCCCCCCCCCCCCCCCCCCCCCCCCCCCCCCCCCCCCCCCCCCCCCCCCCCCCCCCCCCCCCCCCCCCCCCCCCCCCCCCCCCCCCCCCCCCCCCCCCCCCCCCCCCCCCCCCCCCCCCCCCCCCCCCCCCCCCCCCCCCCCCCCCCCCCCCCCCCCCCCCCCCCCCCCCCCCCCCCCCCCCCCCCCCCCCCCCCCCCCCCCCCCCCCCCCCCCCCCCCCCCCCCCCCCCCCCCCCCCCCCCCCCCCCCCCCCCCCCCCCCCCCCCCCCCCCCCCCCCCCCCCCCCCCCCCCCCCCCCCCCCCCCCCCCCCCCCCCCCCCCCCCCCACCTAATTTGTTAAGAAAAGCTAAAAATTGGTAGTTGCCTATTCCCCCCCCCCAAGTCAACCATATCGATCCTTTCACTCTTGCCACTCCTTATTCCATAGTCCATCAAATCTTTACCCAAAACTTGAAAACTTCACAACACAAAACTCAACAGAAAACTCATGAGATCCGTTAGTATAAGAAAATAAATCACCACCTTTTGGTACTGTTGTGAACTCATTATTTATTTATATTAGTGTAATATCTACTGTATTCCAACTTCTCCATGGTTCATACCCCCCGATACTACCCATAGATTCATCAAAATAAGCAAACAACACATAGAAAACAGAATCTGTAAAAAACAGAACAGTCTGTAGAAATCTGAAAACTTCGTATACTTATGTAACTCCAAAAATTCTGAAAAATTAGGACAGACTTGGAAATTTGTATATAAATTTTTTGTAAAAAATTCAGATCAAAATCATGCTTCTGTGATTTTCTAAAATTGTTTTACAGGGCGCAAAAGTTTCTGTTTTTCAGCAAGATCAAATCAACGATATACCAAAGTATCCCAAAGGCTTTACTTGGCACAAACACTAATTAAAAACACCAAAACACAATTACTACAGAGGTAATAATGTGTATTTATTTAAGAACAGTAGCAAAAACAAAAAACACAAAAATAAAATTGGGTTGCCTCCCAACAAGCACTATTGTTTAACGCCCCTAGCTAGGCATAAAACATAGATCTAGGTGTTGTAATCTTTCGTATGCAATCCATAAGTAGCTCTCATAATAGATTCATATGGCAACTTAATTTTATTTCTAGGGAAGTGTTCCATGCCCTTCTTTAAAGGAAATTGAAATCTAATGTTTCCTTCTTTCATATCAATAATTGCACCAATCATTCTAAGGAAAGGTCTACCAAGAATAATAGGACATGTAGGATTGCAATCTATATCAAGCACAATAAAATCTACGGGAACATAATTCATATTTGCAACAATAAGAACATCATTAATCCTTCCCATAGGTTTTTTAATAGTGGAATCCGCAAGATGCAAATTTAAAGAACAATCATCAAATTCACGGAAACCTAGCACATCACATAAAGTTTTCGGAATCGTGGAAACGCTAGCACCCAAATCACACAAAGCATGGCACTCATAATCTTTAATTTTAATATTAATTGTAGGTTCCCACTCATCATAAAGCTTTCTAGGGATAGAAACTTCCAACTCAAGTTTTTCTTCAAAAGATTTCATCATAGCATCAATAATATGTTTTGTAAAAGCTTTATTTTGATTATAAGCATGAGGAGAATTCAACATGGATTGCAACAAGGAAATACAATATATCAAAGAACAATTATCATAATTAAAATCCTTGAAATCCAAAATAGTGGGTTCATTGCTACTTAAAGTTTTGACCTCTCCAATCCCACTTTTATCAATTTTTGCATCAAGATCTATAAACTCCGAATCATTGGGACGCCTTTTAGCTAAAATTGACTCATCTCCAGTCCCATCTTTATCTAGATTTATATTAGAAAACAAAGATTCAATAGGATCAACATCAATCACTTTAAGATCCTCATCATTATTATCACGAGAAATCGAAGAACACGCTTTTACAAACCAATCTCGCTTAGCACGCATCCTAGCGGTTCTTTCTTTACACTCATCAATAGAAATTCTCATAGCTTTTAGATACTCATTAATATCATGATTGTCGGAGCTCAAGGTAAAGATGGTGTAGTCTCTTTCGTTTTGGTTTTGGTGGACCCCCCCCCCCCCCCCCCCCCCCCCCCCCCCCCCCCCCCCCCCCCCCCCCCCCCCCCCCCCCCCCCCCCCCCCCCCCCCCCCCCCCCCCCCCCCCCCCCCCCCCCCCCCCCCCCCCCCCCCCCCCCCCCCCCCCCCCCCCCCCCCCCCCCCCCCCCCCCCCCCCCCCCCCCCCCCCCCCCCCCCCCCCCCCCCCCCCCCCCCCCCCCCCCCCCCCCCCCCCCCCCCCCCCCCCCCCCCCCCCCCCCCCCCCCCCCCCCCCCCCCCCCCCCCCCCCCCCCCCCCCCCCCCCCCCCCCCCCCCCCCCCCCCCCCCCCCCCCCCCCCCCCCCCCCCCCCCCCCCCCCCCCCCCCCCCCCCCCCCCCCCCCCCCCCCCCCCCCCCCCCCCCCCCCCCCCCCCCCCCCCCCCCCCCCCCCCCCCCCCCCCCCCCCCCCCCCCCCCCCCCCCCCCCCCCCCCCCCCCCCCCCCCCCCCCCCCCCCCCCCCCCCCCCCCCCCCCCCCCCCCCCCCCCCCCCCCCCCCCCCCCCCCCCCCCCCCCCCCCCCCCCCCCCCCCCCCCCCCCCCCCCCCCCCCCCCCCCCCCCCCCCCCCCCCCCCCCCCCCCCCCCCCCCCCCCCCCCCCCCCCCCCCCCCCCCCCCCCCCCCCCCCCCCCCCCCCCCCCCCCCCCCCCCCCCCCCCCCCCCCCCCCCCCCCCCCCCCCCCCCCCCCCCCCCCCCCCCCCCCCCCCCCCCCCCCCCCCCCCCCCCCCCCCCCCCCCCCCCCCCCCCCCCCCCCCCCCCCCCCCCCCCCCCCCCCCCCCCCCCCCCCCCCCCCCCCCCCCCCCCCCCCCCCCCCCCCCCCCCCCCCCCCCCCCCCCCCCCCCCCCCCCCCCCCCCCCCCCCCCCCCCCCCCCCCCCCCCCCCCCCCCCCCCCCCCCCCCCCCCCCCCCCCCCCCCCCCCCCCCCCCCCCCCCCCCCCCCCCCCCCCCCCCCCCCCCCCCCCCCCCCCCCCCCCCCCCCCCCCCCCCCCCCCCCCCCCCCCCCCCCCCCCCCCCCCCCCCCCCCCCCCCCCCCCCCCCCCCCCCCCCCCCCCCCCCCCCCCCCCCCCCCCCCCCCCCCCCCCCCCCCCCCCCCCCCCCCCCCCCCCCCCCCCCCCCCCCCCCCCCCCCCCCCCCCCCCCCCCCCCCCCCCCCCCCCCCCCCCCCCCCCCCCCCCCCCCCCCCCCCCCCCCCCCCCCCCCCCCCCCCCCCCCCCCCCCCCCCCCCCCCCCCCCCCCCCCCCCCCCCCCCCCCCCCCCCCCCCCCCCCCCCCCCCCCCCCCCCCCCCCCCCCCCCCCCCCCCCCCCCCCCCCCCCCCCCCCCCCCCCCCCCCCCCCCCCCCCCCCCCCCCCCCCCCCCCCCCCCCCCCCCCCCCCCCCCCCCCCCCCCCCCCCCCCCCCCCCCCCCCCCCCCCCCCCCCCCCCCCCCCCCCCCCCCCCCCCCCCCCCCCCCCCCCCCCCCCCCCCCCCCCCCCCCCCCCCCCCCCCCCCCCCCCCCCCCCCCCCCCCCCCCCCCCCCCCCCCCCCCCCCCCCCCCCCCCCCCCCCCCCCCCCCCCCCCCCCCCCCCCCCCCCCCCCCCCCCCCCCCCCCCCCCCCCCCCCCCCCCCCCCCCCCCCCCCCCCCCCCCCCCCCCCCCCCCCCCCCCCCCCCCCCCCCCCCCCCCCCCCCCCCCCCCCCCCCCCCCCCCCCCCCCCCCCCCCCCCCCCCCCCCCCCCCCCCCCCCCCCCCCCCCCCCCCCCCCCCCCCCCCCCCCCCCCCCCCCCCCCCCCCCCCCCCCCCCCCCCCCCCCCCCCCCCCCCCCCCCCCCCCCCCCCCCCCCCCCCCCCCCCCCCCCCCCCCCCCCCCCCCCCCCCCCCCCCCCCCCCCCCCCCCCCCCCCCCCCCCCCCCCCCCCCCCCCCCCCCCCCCCCCCCCCCCCCCCCCCCCCCCCCCCCCCCCCCCCCCCCCCCCCCCCCCCCCCCCCCCCCCCCCCCCCCCCCCCCCCCCCCCCCCCCCCCCCCCCCCCCCCCCCCCCCCCCCCCCCCCCCCCCCCCCCCCCCCCCCCCCCCCCCCCCCCCCCCCCCCCCCCCCCCCCCCCCCCCCCCCCCCCCCCCCCCCCCCCCCCCCCCCCCCCCCCCCCCCCCCCCCCCCCCCCCCCCCCCCCCCCCCCCCCCCCCCCCCCCCCCCCCCCCCCCCCCCCCCCCCCCCCCCCCCCCCCCCCCCCCCCCCCCCCCCCCCCCCCCCCCCCCCCCCCCCCCCCCCCCCCCCCCCCCCCCCCCCCCCCCCCCCCCCCCCCCCCCCCCCCCCCCCCCCCCCCCCCCCCCCCCCCCCCCCCCCCCCCCCCCCCCCCCCCCCCCCCCCCCCCCCCCCCCCCCCCCCCCCCCCCCCCCCCCCCCCCCCCCCCCCCCCCCCCCCCCCCCCCCCCCCCCCCCCCCCCCCCCCCCCCCCCCCCCCCCCCCCCCCCCCCCCCCCCCCCCCCCCCCCCCCCCCCCCCCCCCCCCCCCCCCCCCCCCCCCCCCCCCCCCCCCCCCCCCCCCCCCCCCCCCCCCCCCCCCCCCCCCCCCCCCCCCCCCCCCCCCCCCCCCCCCCCCCCCCCCCCCCCCCCCCCCCCCCCCCCCCCCCCCCCCCCCCCCCCCCCCCCCCCCCCCCCCCCCCCCCCCCCCCCCCCCCCCCCCCCCCCCCCCCCCCCCCCCCCCCCCCCCCCCCCCCCCCCCCCCCCCCCCCCCCCCCCCCCCCCCCCCCCCCCCCCCCCCCCCCCCCCCCCCCCCCCCCCCCCCCCCCCCCCCCCCCCCCCCCCCCCCCCCCCCCCCCCCCCCCCCCCCCCCCCCCCCCCCCCCCCCCCCCCCCCCCCCCCCCCCCCCCCCCCCCCCCCCCCCCCCCCCCCCCCCCCCCCCCCCCCCCCCCCCCCCCCCCCCCCCCCCCCCCCCCCCCCCCCCCCCCCCCCCCCCCCCCCCCCCCCCCCCCCCCCCCCCCCCCCCCCCCCCCCCCCCCCCCCCCCCCCCCCCCCCCCCCCCCCCCCCCCCCCCCCCCCCCCCCCCCCCCCCCCCCCCGCGCATAGTTATGACGATATCTAAGGCAATGATCATGAATATAGGCATCACGTTCGTGACAAGTAGACCGAAATGATTCTTCATCTACTACTATTACTCCACACATCGACCGACTCCTGCCTGCATCTAGAGTATTAAGTTCAAGAGAATAGAGTAACACATTAAGCAAGATGACATGATGTAGAGGAATAAAATCAAGCAATATGATATAAACCCCATCTTTTTATCCTTAATGGCAACAATACAATACGTGCCTCGCTACCCCTGCTTTCACTGGGTGAGGACACTGCAAGATTGAACCCATCACAAAGCACCTCTCCCATGGCAAGATAAATCAATCTAGTTGGCCAAACCAAATCAATAGATCGAAGAGAAATACAAAGCTATTTAAATCATGCATAAAAGAGTTCGGAACAGACTCAAATAATATTCATAGATAATCTGATCATAAGCCCACAATTCATCGGATCTCAACAAACACACCGCAAAAGAAGATTACATCGGATAGAACATCGAGGAGAACATTGTATTGAAGATCAAAGAGAGAGAAGAAGCCATCTAGCTACCAGCTATGGACCCATATATCTATGGTAAACTACTCACACATCATCGGAAGGGTAGCAAGGTTGGTGTAGAGGCCCTCCGTGATCGAATCCCCCTCTGGCAGATTGCCAGAAAAGGCCCCAAGATGGGATCTCATGAGAACAGAAGCTTGCAGGGGCGGAAAAGTATTTTTGTGGATGCTTCTGATGTAGATGGAATGTTTGGGTATTTATACAGCAAGAATTAGGGTTAGGGGAGTCCCGAGGGGCCCACAAGCCTGGGAGGCGCCCCCCTAGGGTGCGCCCTCAGGGCTTGTGGCCCTCTCGTGGCTCCTCTGGCCTCCTCTCCAAGTCTCCTGGGTTTCTTCTGGTCCAAGAAAAATCATCGTAAAGTTTTATTCTGTTTGGACTCCGTTTGATATTGATTTTCTATAAAAGACAAAAACAAGGGGAAAACAACAACTGGCACTGGGCACTAGGTTAATAGGTTAGTCCCAAAAAATGATATAAAATAGTACCAAAATGCATATAAAACATCCAAGATTGATAATATAATAGCATGGAACAATAAAAAATTATAGATACATTGGAGACATATCACTAGATAAGAACTTTGGAGTGACTCTTTGTCGCACGTTGAGGGATTGTTATATGATTCAATTCCCCCCCCCCCCCCCCCCCCCCCCCCCCCCCCCCCCCCCCCCCCCCCCCCCCCCCCCCCCCCCCCCCCCCCCCCCCCCCCCCCCCCCCCCCCCCCCCCCCCCCCCCCCCCCCCCCCCCCCCCCCCCCCCCCCCCCCCCCCCCCCCCCCCCCCCCCCCCCCCCCCCCCCCCCCCCCCCCCCCCCCCCCCCCCCCCCCCCCCCCCCCCCCCCCCCCCCCCCCCCCCCCCCCCCCCCCCCCCCCCCCCCCCCCCCCCCCCCCCCCCCCCCCCCCCCCCCCCCCCCCCCCCCCCCCCCCCCCCCCCCCCCCCCCCCCCCCCCCCCCCCCCCCCCCCCCCCCCCCCCCCCCCCCCCCCCCCCCCCCCCCCCCCCCCCCCCCCCCCCCCCCCCCCCCCCCCCCCCCCCCCCCCCCCCCCCCCCCCCCCCCCCCCCCCCCCCCCCCCCCCCCCCCCCCCCCCCCCCCCCCCCCCCCCCCCCCCCCCCCCCCCCCCCCCCCCCCCCCCCCCCCCCCCCCCCCCCCCCCCCCCCCCCCCCCCCCCCCCCCCCCCCCCCCCCCCCCCCCCCCCCCCCCCCCCCCCCCCCCCCCCCCCCCCCCCCCCCCCCCCCCCCCCCCCCCCCCCCCCCCCCCCCCCCCCCCCCCCCCCCCCCCCCCCCCCCCCCCCCCCCCCCCCCCCCCCCCCCCCCCCCCCCCCCCCCCCCCCCCCCCCCCCCCCCCCCCCCCCCCCCCCCCCCCCCCCCCCCCCCCCCCCCCCCCCCCCCCCCCCCCCCCCCCCCCCCCCCCCCCCCCCCCCCCCCCCCCCCCCCCCCCCCCCCCCCCCCCCCCCCCCCCCCCCCCCCCCCCCCCCCCCCCCCCCCCCCCCCCCCCCCCCCCCCCCCCCCCCCCCCCCCCCCCCCCCCCCCCCCCCCCCCCCCCCCCCCCCCCCCCCCCCCCCCCCCCCCCCCCCCCCCCCCCCCCCCCCCCCCCCCCCCCCCCCCCCCCCCCCCCCCCCCCCCCCCCCCCCCCCCCCCCCCCCCCCCCCCCCCCCCCCCCCCCCCCCCCCCCCCCCCCCCCCCCCCCCCCCCCCCCCCCCCCCCCCCCCCCCCCCCCCCCCCCCCCCCCCCCCCCCCCCCCCCCCCCCCCCCCCCCCCCCCCCCCCCCCCCCCCCCCCCCCCCCCCCCCCCCCCCCCCCCCCCCCCCCCCCCCCCCCCCCCCCCCCCCCCCCCCCCCCCCCCCCCCCCCCCCCCCCCCCCCCCCCCCCCCCCCCCCCCCCCCCCCCCCCCCCCCCCCCCCCCCCCCCCCCCCCCCCCCCCCCCCCCCCCCCCCCCCCCCCCCCCCCCCCCCCCCCCCCCCCCCCCCCCCCCCCCCCCCCCCCCCCCCCCCCCCCCCCCCCCCCCCCCCCCCCCCCCCCCCCCCCCCCCCCCCCCCCCCCCCCCCCCCCCCCCCCCCCCCCCCCCCCCCCCCCCCCCCCCCCCCCCCCCCCCCCCCCCCCCCCCCCCCCCCCCCCCCCCCCCCCCCCCCCCCCCCCCCCCCCCCCCCCCCCCCCCCCCCCCCCCCCCCCCCCCCCCCCCCCCCCCCCCCCCCCCCCCCCCCCCCCCCCCCCCCCCCCCCCCCCCCCCCCCCCCCCCCCCCCCCCCCCCCCCCCCCCCCCCCCCCCCCCCCCCCCCCCCCCCCCCCCCCCCCCCCCCCCCCCCCCCCCCCCCCCCCCCCCCCCCCCCCCCCCCCCCCCCCCCCCCCCCCCCCCCCCCCCCCCCCCCCCCCCCCCCCCCCCCCCCCCCCCCCCCCCCCCCCCCCCCCCCCCCCCCCCCCCCCCCCCCCCCCCCCCCCCCCCCCCCCCCCCCCCCCCCCCCCCCCCCCCCCCCCCCCCCCCCCCCCCCCCCCCCCCCCCCCCCCCCCCCCCCCCCCCCCCCCCCCCCCCCCCCCCCCCCCCCCCCCCCCCCCCCCCCCCCCCCCCCCCCCCCCCCCCCCCCCCCCCCCCCCCCCCCCCCCCCCCCCCCCCCCCCCCCCCCCCCCCCCCCCCCCCCCCCCCCCCCCCCCCCCCCCCCCCCCCCCCCCCCCCCCCCCCCCCCCCCCCCCCCCCCCCCCCCCCCCCCCCCCCCCCCCCCCCCCCCCCCCCCCCCCCCCCCCCCCCCCCCCCCCCCCCCCCCCCCCCCCCCCCCCCCCCCCCCCCCCCCCCCCCCCCCCCCCCCCCCCCCCCCCCCCCCCCCCCCCCCCCCCCCCCCCCCCCCCCCCCCCCCCCCCCCCCCCCCCCCCCCCCCCCCCCCCCCCCCCCCCCCCCCCCCCCCCCCCCCCCCCCCCCCCCCCCCCCCCCCCCCCCCCCCCCCCCCCCCCCCCCCCCCCCCCCCCCCCCCCCCCCCCCCCCCCCCCCCCCCCCCCCCCCCCCCCCCCCCCCCCCCCCCCCCCCCCCCCCCCCCCCCCCCCCCCCCCCCCCCCCCCCCCCCCCCCCCCCCCCCCCCCCCCCCCCCCCCCCCCCCCCCCCCCCCCCCCCCCCCCCCCCCCCCCCCCCCCCCCCCCCCCCCCCCCCCCCCCCCCCCCCCCCCCCCCCCCCCCCCCCCCCCCCCCCCCCCCCCCCCCCCCCCCCCCCCCCCCCCCCCCCCCCCCCCCCCCCCCCCCCCCCCCCCCCCCCCCCCCCCCCCCCCCCCCCCCCCCCCCCCCCCCCCCCCCCCCCCCCCCCCCCCCCCCCCCCCCCCCCCCCCCCCCCCCCCCCCCCCCCCCCCCCCCCCCCCCCCCCCCCCCCCCCCCCCCCCCCCCCCCCCCCCCCCCCCCCCCCCCCCCCCCCCCCCCCCCCCCCCCCCCCCCCCCCCCCCCCCCCCCCCCCCCCCCCCCCCCCCCCCCCCCCCCCCCCCCCCCCCCCCCCCCCCCCCCCCCCCCCCCCCCCCCCCCCCCCCCCCCCCCCCCCCCCCCCCCCCCCCCCCCCCCCCCCCCCCCCCCCCCCCCCCCCCCCCCCCCCCCCCCCCCCCCCCCCCCCCCCCCCCCCCCCCCCCCCCCCCCCCCCCCCCCCCCCCCCCCCCCCCCCCCCCCCCCCCCCCCCCCCCCCCCCCCCCCCCCCCCCCCCCCCCCCCCCCCCCCCCCCCCCCCCCCCCCCCCCCCCCCCCCCCCCCCCCCCCCCCCCCCCCCCCCCCCCCCCCCCCCCCCCCCCCCCCCCCCCCCCCCCCCCCCCCCCCCCCCCCCCCCCCCCCCCCCCCCCCCCCCCCCCCCCCCCCCCCCCCCCCCCCCCCCCCCCCCCCCCCCCCCCCCCCCCCCCCCCCCCCCCCCCCCCCCCCCCCCCCCCCCCCCCCCCCCCCCCCCCCCCCCCCCCCCCCCCCCCCCCCCCCCCCCCCCCCCCCCCCCCCCCCCCCCCCCCCCCCCCCCCCCCCCCCCCCCCCCCCCCCCCCCCCCCCCCCCCCCCCCCCCCCCCCCCCCCCCCCCCCCCCCCCCCCCCCCCCCCCCCCCCCCCCCCCCCCCCCCCCCCCCCCCCCCCCCCCCCCCCCCCCCCCCCCCCCCCCCCCCCCCCCCCCCCCCCCCCCCCCCCCCCCCCCCCCCCCCCCCCCCCCCCCCCCCCCCCCCCCCCCCCCCCCCCCCCCCCCCCCCCCCCCCCCCCCCCCCCCCCCCCCCCCCCCCCCCCCCCCCCCCCCCCCCCCCCCCCCCCCCCCCCCCCCCCCCCCCCCCCCCCCCCCCCCCCCCCCCCCCCCCCCCCCCCCCCCCCCCCCCCCCCCCCCCCCCCCCCCCCCCCCTCGGACACCGGAAGTGTTTCGGAGGGTACCGGGTACTTATCGGGTCACCGGAAGGAGTTTCGGACATCCCCGGCAAATATATGGGCCTTATGTTGGGAAACGGAGCATGCAATTTCAAAAAAATTTCTACGCACACACAAGATCTATCTAGGAGATGCATAGCAATGATAGTGGGAGAGTGTGTCCACGTACCCTCGTAGACCGAAAGCGGAAGCGTTAGCTTAACGAGGTTGATGTAGTCGAACGTCTTCGCGATCCAACCGATCAAGCACCGAATGTACGGCACCTCCGAGTTTAGCACACGTTCAGCTCGATGACGTCCCTCGAACTCTTGATCCAGCAGAGGGTTGAGGGAGAGTTTCGTCAGCACGACGGCGTGGTGACGGTAATGGTGATGTGATCCGCGCAGGGCTTCGCCTAAGCACTACGACAATATGACCGGAGGAGTAAACTGTGGAGGGGGGCACCGCACACGGCTAAGAGAACAACTGTTGTGTTTAGGGGTGCCCCCTGCCCCCGTATATAAAGGAGGAGGGGAGGAGGCCGATGGCCCTAGGGGGTGCGCCATGGGGGGAAACCGAATAGGACTCCAAGTCCTATTCGGCCCCCCTTCCTTTCTTACGGAGGGGGAAAGGGGAAGGGAGAGGGAAGAGGAGAAGGAAAGGGGGGCGCGCCCCCTCCCCTAGTCCAATTCGGACTCCCCATGGGCCCCCCCCCCTTGTGGGCTGCCTCCCCTCTCCCCTATGGCCCATGTAGGCCCAATACTTCCCCGGGGGGTTCCGGTAACCCCTCGGTACTCCGAAAAATACCCGAACCACTCCGAAATCATTCCGGTGTCCGAATACCATCTTCCAATATATCAATCTTTACCTCTCGACCATTTCGAGACTCCTTGTCATGTCCGTGATCTCATTCGGGACTCCGAACAATCTTCGGTCACCAAAACACATAACTCATAATACAAATCATCATCGAACGTTAAGCATGCGGACCCTACGGGTTCGAGAACTATGTAGACATGACCGAGACACATCTCCGGTCAATAACCAACAGCGGAACCTAGATGCTCATATTGGTTCCTACATATTCTACGAGGATCTTTATCGGTCAAACCGCAATGACAACATACGTTATTCCCTTTGTCATCGGTATGTTACTTGCCCGAGATTCGATCGTCGGTATCTCCATACCTAGTTCAATCTCGTTACCGGCAAGTCTCTTTACTCATTCCATAATGCATCATTCCGTAACTAACTCATTAGTCACATTGCTTGCAAGGCTTGTCACGATGTGCATTACCGAGAGGGCCCAGAGATACCTCTCCGATACTTGGAGTGACAAATCCTAATCTCGATCTATGCCAACCCAACAAACACCTTCGGAGACACCTGTAGAGCATCTTTTATAATCACCCAGTTACGTTGTGACGTTTGATAGCACACAAGGTGTTCCTCCGGTATTCGGGAGTTGCATAATCTCATACCCCCCCCCCCCCCCCCCCCCCCCCCCCCCCCCCCCCCCCCCCCCCCCCCCCCCCCCCCCCCCCCCCCCCCCCCCCCCCCCCCCCCCCCCCCCCCCCCCCCCCCCCCCCCCCCCCCCCCCCCCCCCCCCCCCCCCCCCCCCCCCCCCCCCCCCCCCCCCCCCCCCCCCCCCCCCCCCCCCCCCCCCCCCCCCCCCCCCCCCCCCCCCCCCCCCCCCCCCCCCCCCCCCCCCCCCCCCCCCCCCCCCCCCCCCCCCCCCCCCCCCCCCCCCCCCCCCCCCCCCCCCCCCCCCCCCCCCCCCCCCCCCCCCCCCCCCCCCCCCCCCCCCCCCCCCCCCCCCCCCCCCCCCCCCCCCCCCCCCCCCCCCCCCCCCCCCCCCCCCCCCCCCCCCCCCCCCCCCCCCCCCCCCCCCCCCCCCCCCCCCCCCCCCCCCCCCCCCCCCCCCCCCCCCCCCCCCCCCCCCCCCCCCCCCCCCCCCCCCCCCCCCCCCCCCCCCCCCCCCCCCCCCCCCCCCCCCCCCCCCCCCCCCCCCCCCCCCCCCCCCCCCCCCCCCCCCCCCCCCCCCCCCCCCCCCCCCCCCCCCCCCCCCCCCCCCCCCCCCCCCCCCCCCCCCCCCCCCCCCCCCCCCCCCCCCCCCCCCCCCCCCCCCCCCCCCCCCCCCCCCCCCCCCCCCCCCCCCCCCCCCCCCCCCCCCCCCCCCCCCCCCCCCCCCCCCCCCCCCCCCCCCCCCCCCCCCCCCCCCCCCCCCCCCCCCCCCCCCCCCCCCCCCCCCCCCCCCCCCCCCCCCCCCCCCCCCCCCCCCCCCCCCCCCCCCCCCCCCCCCCCCCCCCCCCCCCCCCCTTGCCATGAATTTAGCATAAGCCGGCCGCCCAAACAAAGCGTGATAAGGGCTCTTAATCTTAACCACCTCAAAGGTCAATGTCTCAACTCTGGAATCATGATCATCACCGAAAGACACTTCCAAAGCTATCTTACCCACTGGATATGCCGACTTACCAGGCACCATACCATGAAAAACAGTGTTAGACGGCTTAAGATCCTTGTCAGTCAAACTCATACGACGAAAAGTGTCATAGTAAATGATATTGATGCTGCTGCCTCCATCCATGAGCACCTTAGTGAACTTGTAACCTCCAACCTGAGGCGCAACCACTAAAGCCAAGTGACCCGGATTGTCAACCTGGGGCGGGTGATCCTCACGGCTCCAAAGAATAGGATGTTCAGACCATCGCAAGTAACGGGGAATCGCCGGCTCAACTGCGTTCACCGCCCTTTTATGAATCTTCCGGTCTCGTTTACATAAACTCATGGTGAACACATGATACTATCCACTATTCAACTGCTTCGGATTACTCTGATAACCAGATTGCTGCTGCTGATTCCCTTGACCAGACTGCTGATTAAAACCACCTTGATTGCCTTGGCCCTGGAAACCAGAGTTTGAGCCGCCACCACCAAAACCAGGCCCGTGAGAGCCGGATCCTGAGCCACCATTCGGGCCATGATTGTTCTCGAAAAAATGGAATTCCTATACTCCCTCATGATGAAGCAATCCTTCCATGGATGATTGGCCGGCTTCTCTTCCGTACCATGCTTTGGACAAGGCTGATTCATCATCGCCTCAATGTTAAATTTTGGCCCTCCAAGCCGGGGCGGCTTTCCCTTGCGACGCTGATTATTATTCTGCGTATTGGTGTTAGCCACAAAATCTAAATTGCCATCAGCCTTGCGCTTACCGTTGCCGCTTTGACCTGCCGTATTATGCTGCTGCCCCTTCGTATTGCCGCTCTTCTTTCCCTTACCCGCCTTCTCCTCATCAAAGTCGGGGTCTTTGGTACTATCAGAGTCGGCATATTTGACGAGAGCTGCCATGAGCTCCCCCATGTCATTGCAGTGGCGTTTAAGCCACCCCAGTTTCTGCTTAAGGGGGAGGAAACAACAATTCTTCTCCAACATCAGGACTGCTGAACCGGCATTGATACTATCCGACGAGTGTATAACAACTGAGATCCGGCGCACCCAATTGGTTGTCGACTCGCCCTCACCTTGGACACAAGAATATAAATCTAGAATTGAAATAGGCTGCTTGCATGTGTCTTTAAAATTCTAGATAAAACACGTTTTCAGCTCCGCCCATGACCTAATGGAGTTAGCTGGCAGCCCTTTCAACTAAGTACGAACCGGCCCATCCGACATCATGGTGAAATACTTAGCACATGCAGCATCGCTAACATCCAACATCTCCAGAGCCATCTCGTAGCTCTCAATCCAAGCCTCTGGGGGTTGATCCGCTGTGTAGTTAGGCACCTTACGAGGGCCCTTGAAATCCTTAGGCAAACGCTTGTTGCATAGAGCCGGTACTAAACATGGCACACCCAGGGTTCTAGAGGTCACTCCTGCCTCCATGATGGTACCCTTGTAACTTGGCATCTTAAGTTGCAGATAACATAAGAAGGTCCCCCCCCCCCCCCCCCCCCCCCCCCCCCCCCCCCCCCCCCCCCCCCCCCCCCCCCCCCCCCCCCCCCCCCCCCCCCCCCCCCCCCCCCCCCCCCCCCCCCCCCCCCCCCCCCCCCCCCCCCCCCCCCCCCCCCCCCCCCCCCCCCCCCCCCCCCCCCCCCCCCCCCCCCCCCCCCCCCCCCCCCCCCCCCCCCCCCCCCCCCCCCCCCCCCCCCCCCCCCCCCCCCCCCCCCCCCCCCCCCCCCCCCCCCCCCCCCCCCCCCCCCCCCCCCCCCCCCCCCCCCCCCCCCCCCCCCCCCCCCCCCCCCCCCCCCCCCCCCCCCCCCCCCCCCCCCCCCCCCCCCCCCCCCCCCCCCCCCCCCCCCCCCCCCCCCCCCCCCCCCCCCCCCCCCCCCCCCCCCCCCATTAGAGCATTGTCCCAAGTGAGGAAAGGATGATGGAGACTATGATTCCCCCATAAGTCAGGATGAGACTCCGGACGAAAAAAAAAGAGAAAAAAAAGAGGCCATAAAAAAAAGAGAAAAGGCCCAAATAAAAAAAATGAGAGAAAAAGAGAGAAGGGACAATGTTACTACCCTTTTTCCACACTTGTGCTTCAAAGTAGCACCAAGATCTTCATGATAGAGAGTCTCCTATATTGTCATTTTCATATACTAGTTTGAATTTTACATTATAGAACTTGGCTTGTATATTCCAATGATGGGCTTCCTCAAATTGCCCTAGGTCTTCGTGAGCAAGCAAGTTGGATGCACACCCACTTAGTTTCTTTTGTTGAGCTTTCATACACTTATAGCTCTAGTGCATCCGTTGCATGGCAATCCCTACTCACTCACATTGATATCTATTAATGGGCATCTCCATAGCCCGTTGATACGCCTAGTTGATGTGAGACTATCTTCTCCTTTTTTTTGTCTTCTCCACAACCACCATTATATTGCACATATAGTGCTATGTCCATGGCTCGCGCTCATGTATTGCGTGAAGATTGAAAAAGTTTGAGAATACTAAAGTATGAAACAATTGCTTGGCTGAAACCGGGGTTGTGCATGATTTAAATATTTTGTGTGATGAAGATAGAGCATAGCCAGACTATATGATTTTGTAGGGATAACTTTCTTTGGCCATGTTATTTTGAGAAGACATAATTGCTTAGTTAGTATGCTTGAAGTATTATTATTTTTATGTCAATATTAAACTTTTATCTTGAATCTTTCGGATCTGAATATTCATACCACAAATAAGAGGATTACATTGAGAATTATGCAAAGAAGCATTCCACATCAAAAATTCTGTTTTTATCATTTACCTACTCGAGGACTAGCAGGAATTAAGCTAGGGGATGCTTGATACGTCTCCAACGTATCTATAATTTTTGATTGTTCCATGCTATATTATATTCTGTTTTGGATGTTTATTGGGCTTTGTTATACACTTTTATATTATTTTTGGGACTAACCTATTAACCGGAGGCCCAGCCCAAATTGCTGTTTTTTTGCCTATTTCAGTGTTTCGCAGAAAAAGAATATCAAACATAGTCCAAACGGAATGAAACCTTCGGGAACGTGATTTTCAGAACAAACGTGATCTAGAGGACTTGGAGTCTACGCAAAGTAATCAACGAGGAAGGCACGAGGCAGGGGGTGCACCTACCCCCCCAGGCGCGCCCTCCACCCTCGTGGGCCCCTCGTTGCTCCACTGACGTACTTCTTCCTCCTATATATACCTACGTACCCCAAAACAATCAAATACGGAGCCAAAACCCTATTTCCACCGCCGCAACCTTCTGTACCCATGAGATCCCATCTTGGGGCCCCCCCCCCCCCCCCCCCCCCCCCCCCCCCCCCCCCCCCCCCCCCCCCCCCCCCCCCCCCCCCCCCCCCCCCCCCCCCCCCCCCCCCCCCCCCCCCCCCCCCCCCCCCCCCCCCCCCCCCCCCCCCCCCCCCCCCCCCCCCCCCCCCCCCCCCCCCCCCCCCCCCCCCCCCCCCCCCCCCCCCCCCCCCCCCCCCCCCCCCCCCCCCCCCCCCCCCCCCCCCCCCCCCCCCCCCCCCCCCCCCCCCCCCCCCCCCCCCCCCCCCCCCCCCCCCCCCCCCCCCCCCCCCCCCCCCCCCCCCCCCCCCCCCCCCCCCCCCCCCCCCCCCCCCCCCCCCCCCCCCCCCCCCCCCCCCCCCCCCCCCCCCCCCCCCCCCCCCCCCCCCCCCCCCCCCCCCCCCCCCCCCCCCCCCCCCCCCCCCCCCCCCCCCCCCCCCCCCCCCCCCCCCCCCCCCCCCCCCCCCCCCCCCCCCCCCCCCCCCCCCCCCCCCCCCCCCCCCCCCCCCCCCCCCCCCCCCCCCCCCCCCCCCCCCCCCCCCCCCCCCCCCCCCCCCCCCCCCCCCCCCCCCCCCCCCCCCCCCCCCCCCCCCCCCCCCCCCCCCCCCCCCCCCCCCCCCCCCCCCCCCCCCCCCCCCCCCCCCCCCCCCCCCCCCCCCCCCCCCCCCCCCCCCCCCCCCCCCCCCCCCCCCCCCCCCCCCCCCCCCCCCCCCCCCCCCCCCCCCCCCCCCCCCCCCCCCCCCCCCCCCCCCCCCCCCCCCCCCCCCCCCCCCCCCCCCCCCCCCCCCCCCCCCCCCCCCCCCCCCCCCCCCCCCCCCCCCCCCCCCCCCCCCCCCCCCCCCCCCCCCCCCCCCCCCCCCCCCCCCCCCCCCCCCCCCCCCCCCCCCCCCCCCCCCCCCCCCCCCCCCCCCCCCCCCCCCCCCCCCCCCCCCCCCCCCCCCCCCCCCCCCCCCCCCCCCCCCCCCCCCCCCCCCCCCCCCCCCCCCCCCCCCCCCCCCCCCCCCCCCCCCCCCCCCCCCCCCCCCCCCCCCCCCCCCCCCCCCCCCCCCCCCCCCCCCCCCCCCCCCCCCCCCCCCCCCCCCCCCCCCCCCCCCCCCCCCCCCCCCCCCCCCCCCCCCCCCCCCCCCCCCCCCCCCCCCCCCCCCCCCCCCCCCCCCCCCCCCCCCCCCCCCCCCCCCCCCCCCCCCCCCCCCCCCCCCCCCCCCCCCCCCCCCCCCCCCCCCCCCCCCCCCCCCCCCCCCCCCCCCCCCCCCCCCCCCCCCCCCCCCCCCCCCCCCCCCCCCCCCCCCCCCCCCCCCCCCCCCCCCCCCCCCCCCCCCCCCCCCCCCCCCCCCCCCCCCCCCCCCCCCCCCCCCCCCCCCCCCCCCCCCCCCCCCCCCCCCCCCCCCCCCCCCCCCCCCCCCCCCCCCCCCCCCCCCCCCCCCCCCCCCCCCCCCCCCCCCCCCCCCCCCCCCCCCCCCCCCCCCCCCCCCCCCCCCCCCCCCCCCCCCCCCCCCCCCCCCCCCCCCCCCCCCCCCCCCCCCCCCCCCCCCCCCCCCCCCCCCCCCCCCCCCCCCCCCCCCCCCCCCCCCCCCCCCCCCCCCCCCCCCCCCCCCCCCCCCCCCCCCCCCCCCCCCCCCCCCCCCCCCCCCCCCCCCCCCCCCCCCCCCCCCCCCCCCCCCCCCCCCCCCCCCCCCCCCCCCCCCCCCCCCCCCCCCCCCCCCCCCCCCCCCCCCCCCCCCCCCCCCCCCCCCCCCCCCCCCCCCCCCCCCCCCCCCCCCCCCCCCCCCCCCCCCCCCCCCCCCCCCCCCCCCCCCCCCCCCCCCCCCCCCCCCCCCCCCCCCCCCCCCCCCCCCCCCCCCCCCCCCCCCCCCCCCCCCCCCCCCCCCCCCCCCCCCCCCCCCCCCCCCCCCCCCCCCCCCCCCCCCCCCCCCCCCCCCCCCCCCCCCCCCCCCCCCCCCCCCCCCCCCCCCCCCCCCCCCCCCCCCCCCCCCCCCCCCCCCCCCCCCCCCCCCCCCCCCCCCCCCCCCCCCCCCCCCCCCCCCCCCCCCCCCCCCCCCCCCCCCCCCCCCCCCCCCCCCCCCCCCCCCCCCCCCCCCCCCCCCCCCCCCCCCCCCCCCCCCCCCCCCCCCCCCCCCCCCCCCCCCCCCCCCCCCCCCCCCCCCCCCCCCCCCCCCCCCCCCCCCCCCCCCCCCCCCCCCCCCCCCCCCCCCCCCCCCCCCCCCCCCCCCCCCCCCCCCCCCCCCCCCCCCCGATTCCCCTCTCCGGAGCCCCGAACGGACTCCAGATCAGCCCTCCCAAGAGAGATTAGGGCTTGGCGGTGGCTCCATATCGTAAAACGCGATGAATCCTTCTCTCTAATTTTTTTCTCCCCGAACACAAATATATGGAGTTGGAGTTGAGGTCGGTGGAGCTCCAGGGGGCCCACGAGGCAGGGGGCGCGCCCAGGGGGGGCAGGCGCGCCTCCCACCCTTGTGGACAAGGTGTGGGCCCCCTGGCCTTGATTCTTTCGCCAGTATTTTTTATTATTTCCAAAAATAATCTCCGTGAAGTTTCAGGTCATTCCGAGAACTTTTGTTTTTGCACAAAGATAACACCATGGCAATTCTGCTGAAAACAGCGTCAGTCCGGGTTAATTCCATTCAAATCATGCAAGTTAGAGTCCAAAACAAGGGCAAAAGTGTTTGGAAAAGTAGATACGACGGAGACGTATCATCCACCTATAGTGCTATGTCCATGGCTCACGCTCATGTATTGCGTGAAGATTGAAAAAGTTTGAGAACATCAAAAGTATGAAACAATTGCTTGGCTTGTCATCGGGGTTGTGCATGATTTAAATATTTTGTGTGATGAAGATAGAGCATAGCCAGACTATATGATTTTGTAGGGATAGCTTTCTTTGGCCATGTTATTTTGAGAAGACATGATTACTTTGTTAGTATGCTTGAAGAATTATTATTTTTATGTCAATATTAAACTTTTGTCTTGAATCTTTCGGATCTGAACATTCATGCCACAATAAATAAAATTACATTGATAATTATGTTAGGTAGCATTTCACATCAAAAATTCTGTTTTTATCATTTACCTACTCGGGGATGAGCAGGAATTAAGCTTGGGGATGCTTGATACGTCTCCAACGTATCTATAATTTTTTATTGTTCCATGCTATTATATTATCTGTTTTGGATGTTTAATGGGCTTTAATATGCTCTTTTATATTATTTTTGGGACTAACCTGTTAACCGGAGGCCCAGTGCCAGTTTCTGTTTTTTTTGCCTATTTTAGAGGTTTGCAGAAAAGGAATACCAAACGGAGTCCAAACGGAATGAAACCTTCGCAATGATCTTTCTTGGACCGAAAGCAAACCAGAAGACTTGGAGTTGAAGTCTGGAACTCCACGAGGAGGCCACGAGGCAGGAGGGCGCGCCCAGGGGGGGGGGTAGGAACACCCCCCACCCTCATGGGCCCCTCGTAGCTCCACCGACGTACTTCTTTCACCTATATATACTCTTATACCCTAGAAACATCAGAGAGAGCCACGAAACCACTTTTCCACCGCCGCAACCTTCTGTACCCATGAGATCCCATCTTGGGGCCTTGTCCGGCGATCTGCCGGAGGGGGAATCGATCACGGAGGGCTTCTACATCAACACCATTGCCTCTCCGATGAAGCGTGAGTAGTTTACCATAGACCTTCAGGTCCATAGTTATTAGCTAGATGGCTTCTTCTCTCTCTTTGATTCTCAATACAAAGTTCTCCTCGATGTTCTTGGAGATCTATTCGATGTAATACTCTTTTGCGGTGTGTTTGCCAAGATCCGATGAATTTTGGATTTATGAACAAGTTTATCTATGAATATTATTTGGTTCTTCTCTGAATTCTTATATGCATGATTTGATATCTTTGCAAGTCTCTTCGAATTATCGGTTTAGTTTGGCCTACTAGATTGATCTTTCTTGCAATGGGAGAAGTGCTTAGCTTTGGGTTCAATCTTGCGGTGTCCTTTCCCAGTGACAGTAGGGGCAGCAAGGCATGTATTGTATTGTTGCCATCGAGGATAAAAAGATGGGGTTTATATCATATTGCTTGAGTTTGTCCCTCTACATCATGTCATCTTGCTTAATGCGTTACTCTGTTCTTATGAACTTAATACTCTAGATGCATGCTGGATAGCGGTCGATGTGTGGATTAATAGTAGTAGATGCAGAATCGTTTCGGTCTAGTTGACACGGACGTGATGCCTATATTCATGATCATTGCCTTAGATATCTTCATAACTATGCGCTTTTCTATCAATTGCTCGGCAGTAATTTGTTCACCCACCGTAATACATGCTATCTTGAGAGAAGCCTCTAGTGAAACCTATGGCCCCCGGGTCTATTTTACATCATATTAGTTTCCCGTCAACTTGCCAATTTCTGTCGCCATTCTTTTATTTTGCAATCTTTACTTTCCAATCTATACAACAAAAATACCAAAAATATTTACTTTACTATCTCTATTAGATCTCACTTTTGCGAGTGACCATGAAGGGATTGACAACCCCTTCATCACGTTGGTTGCAAGGTTCTTGATTGTTTGTGCAGGTACTAGGTGACTTGTGCGTTGTCTCCTACTGGATTGATACATTGGTTCTCAAAATCGAGGGAAATACTTACACTACTTTGCTGTATCACCCTTTCCTCTTCAAGGGAAAACCAATGCATGCTCAAGAGGTAGCAATACCACATAGAGACTAGATAATCTTGTAATATCAATGCTAGGTGGCATTCCTCATGTACACACATTTGTAGGATCGTGAAGTGCACAAAGGACATCACTCGCCCAAAATGGGATGATCCATTAATATCTCACAAGAGCCAACCAAGAAGCAACAAGGCTCAACACAAGACTCACATGTACATGATGTGCAACCCAACATACACATACTTGATTACTCAAGATAAGAAAATTGTAAGCATGACATATACAAACACACGGAAGGTACAAAACCACAACATGCTACGGGGCAAGTAACTTTCAATGTAAACAATTTAAGTACAAGTTATCGCAAGGAGGCACATTGGATATAAGATAGACACTTGACAATCCGAATGACTTGGCTTGAGACAATATGAATGATGAAGACCCTTTACTTCTTCATAATGTAGCCAAGTCTCCAATGCCCTCCAATACAACCTATTGATCATGTTTGAGCTTGTTGGTCCTCAACCAAGTTGGGTCCTAAGAGGTTAGTCACAATAGGCTTGGCAACCCAAATGGATCTTTTCTTGACACCACTTTGAGTACGAACAAACTTGGCAAACACATTGCCAACCTTATCCCTCTCAAGAGAATATATATCATCAATTATAATAGGGTTGGATAAGGTAC
Source organism: Thinopyrum obtusiflorum (assembly GCA_036873465.1). NCBI lineage: Eukaryota > Viridiplantae > Streptophyta > Magnoliopsida > Poales > Poaceae > Thinopyrum > Thinopyrum obtusiflorum. The sequence continues at coordinate 91,958 of JAAAWM010011961.1, read as the reverse complement.
CATTCATGCATGAAGAAGCAACGTCTACTCTTCACTTTCTTCTCACTTGATTTCTCAGCATGAGAAGCATTAACTTGAGACTTCTTAGGAAGTGGCCTTTTTTTAACTTGTGGTTGAGCATGAGATTGAACTTATGGCCGCTTCCCTTGTTGCTTGTCACTATAAGGCTTCTTCCTTAATGGGCAAGATCTAACATGATGCCCTTCAATGTTGCACTTGAAGCAAACAATCTAGGCCGAATTCTTGACTTGCTCTTGGCCCTTCTTATTGTTGATCTTGGACTTCTTCTTATTGTTGGTTTGAATTCAAGTCCACCTTTGTCATTGGTTTTTTTTTTGCACACTCAAGATATTGTTGAGTGTGGACTTCCCTTTATGACTCTTTTCCAAGTATTTCTTCAAAGAAGTGACTTGGGCCTTGAGATCTTTGATTTCCTCTACATGGTTAGTATCAACACAAGTACTAGAGGAAGTATAAGCTCATTGTTAGAGCAACAAGGCAAGGAAAGCAATTCATCACATGATGTAGCAACATTGTTACTAGATGAATTACGACGACTAGCACATGTCAAGATAGCATTTTGACTTGAAGTAGTGCTAGTATCTACATGAGGATCACTAGATTTTGCCTTAGTAGTCATAGTCTCATGAGCTACCTTTAGCACATTATGAGATACTAGAGGATCATCATGAGAGCTTGTGAGATTTACATGTCTTTTTCCAATTTCCCATAACTGCTAGATAGCAATTCAAGTTGAGCCCTGAGCTCAACATTCTCCTTTAAAATGGATGCTTCACAAGAAATTGAGTTAGTAGCACAAGCATCGTCATTAACAACAAGAGGAGAAGGCAACTTGGCAAGCTCTTTTGAATACGAAGCTTTAAGTTGAGCATGAGACTAGGCGAGTTCGATGAGCTCACTCTTAATGACCCTTGAGCCATTTTCGAGGTGCTCAAAGTCCTCGAGGAGTTTGACATGTGCAACTTTAAGCTTATCATGTTTAGTTTTGAAATCATTGTCCACCTCAAGGGCTCTATCAAGGGATTCCTTTATTCTAGATAGTTCTAGAGCGAAATTCCCCTCAAGAGATTCCTTGGTGGTTTGTTTAAGTTCAAGAGCTTGAGAGAGGTCCGCGATCTCATTAGCATAATCACTCTCATGACCCTCCATTTTATCAATGGTGACCTCATGCTCCTCGAGATGAGATTCCAACTCCTCAATGTACTCCTTGCCCTCAATGGCAATAGACATGATTTCCATGAAGTTGGAACAAGCAATTTTATTCTTATGAAGAGCTTTAAAAAGCATCCCCCTTAATTTTTAAGGAGACAACATTATCATTCTCTTCATCATTATCATCATCATCATCATCATCATCATTCTTATCATCATCAACATCATCATCACAAGATATATTGGGATTCAAAGTGGGAGATACCTTTGAAGCCTTACCCATAAGGCAAAAGTGAGAAACAATAGATGATGATGTTGGATCCCTTGAAGCACCATTTAATACCACATCTTGTTTCATGGAGTGTTGAATTTACTCTACATTGTTAGCACAACAACTCGAGGAAATAGAGGCATTTTGATCATGGCAACAAGACATAGCAAGCATATCATCATGAGATTTAGTCAAGCAATTTCTACATGATATGCAAGAACTATCAACACAAGCATGTGAAATATTTGGAGTGCTCGAAGTGTTACAGTCCAAAGATGAAGCACTGCAATAAGATAGTGATGAAGGATTATCAACAATAAGCCCACTATCATCATTGCAATGAACACCACTACTCACCATATCATTACCCTGTGGCAATCCACATGTAGGTGAAGTAGAAGAAGTTGAGAACACAACACGTCCGGAGGTGGAGGCAGAACAATCATCCCCACAAAACTTGTACATGCCATATTTACCTTGAAGCTTTGTCCACAACTCATGAGCATTCCGAAACGACATGAGTTGAAATATAACTACATTGCTCAAAGCATCAAAAAGCACATTAGAAGCTTGAGCATTGAGATAAGAGTTTTTCTCATCCTCTAGAGATAATCTCTAAGGATCCTTTGGAGGAGAAAAATTCATATCTACAATTCGCTCTAAATTGGGGTCCATGACCCTAAAGAGATTAAGCATGTGAATTACCCAAACATCAAAATTTGTGCCATCGAAACTAAGAGCGTCAGAGAATCCTAAGCCCCTAGTCGACATCTTTACTCTCTAGGCAGTTAAGCCTAAAAATGAGAGACGAGGCTCTGATACCAATTGAAAGATCATGGATGTCGCCTAGAGGGGGGTGAATAGGCGCTTTAAAAAAATTGCGGTTTAGGCTTGAATTTTTTTGGAATAAAACTAGAGTTTAATTTGCCAAGCACAAAACCTAAAACAACTAGGCTCACCTACGTGCACCAACAACTTATGCTAAGCAAGATAAACAACTAAGTGATAGAAACATATATATATAACAAGAAACAATATGGATATCACAAAGTAAAGTGTATAAGAAAAGGGCTTGGGTAAGAGATAACCGAGGCACGCGGAGATGACGATGTATCCCAAAGTTCACACCCTTGCGGATGCTAATCTCCATTTGGAGCAGTGTGGAGGCACAATGCTCCCCAAGAAGCCACTAGGGCCACTGTAATATCCTCACGCCCTCGCACAATGAAAGATGTCGTGATTCCACTACGGGACCCTTGAAAATAGAAGGATGCTCCAATACTAAAACAGCTATAACTATTGCATATGAGCTTCGAATTGAGAAAACTCAAGCTTGTTGGATAGATGACGATGAGTACTATCCAAACAGTGAATGGTTATAATGAGAAGAGGTAGTAGAAAAATGCCAATGATATAGAGATGTGAAACCTCTATGAAAGAGGAACCAGCAGAAACTCCAATATCGAAAACATCATAGAAGATGCATATGATCTCCATTTTCAAAGAACTCGATCTTGTCATGAATATGACCATAAGCTCTAAAACTCACAAAGAGAAACACCAAACAAGAACCAAGAAGGATGATGCAAGTATGCAATGGTTTGAGCTCTCTATGAACGATTCGATCAAGCTACTCACTTCAGACCCCCCCACCTTGATAGTACGACACACGATCCTATAACCCAGTCTCCCAACTACCACCATGAGACCGGTAGAATAGAAAGCCTATCAAGTACAAACCTTTGCCTTTTGAATAGTCCACTTGAGCTAGATGATGACGATCTTGACTTCCTCAAGTTGGACCACCTTTCTTGATTGCGTTGGCTCGATAAAGACTAGTAGATTACTCCCCATACTCACTATGGGTGAGCCACTCTTCGGAACATCTTCACAAGTCCATTGTCACCACAATGTACAACAAGCTTCAAGCATGATCTCTTCGTAATGCTCCACTTGAACTTGCACACCACAATCTTGATGACGATCACCACTTGATTTCATCCTCCATGGGTTGTATGAGATTTTCCTCTTGACGCAAGCCCATGGAAACATACCTAACCCCACATAGAACTCTCACATAGACCATGGGTTAGTACACAAAGCGTAATGGACAATGCTTACCATACCATGGGATCACTTGATCCCTTTCGGTACATCTTCTATGCTTTGCGTGTTGATCAACTAGATTCACACTTGACTTAGTCTTGATCAACCGTGTATCATGTCTTCTACATGACCAATCTTTGGATAATTCCTTGAATAGCACCTTGTTTATCTCATAAACTCCTTGAAACCAACACAAGGACTACAAGAAAATCGTATGGACAATCCCTTCAAATATAACTCAAGGTAACCATTAGTTTATGGAGATTGTCATCAATTACCAATACCAAACATGGGGCACCACATGTTCTTTCACCGTAGTTGGTCTTCATTGCTCCTCTGCATGTTCACATTCGTGGTTTTAAAATCTCAACATGTCAAGAAAAATATAGTAATACTCACACATCTTGTGGGCAACATTAAAGCACTCATCTGGCATGTTAGCACGAGTGATTTTTAATATCCTACTATGTGGCTATTCAACTTTGCTAGAACTACGTCGTGGTTTCAGTCTGAGTCAATAGAACATGGGGATCACCTCCCTGCTATTCTAAAAAACTTTGCATCATTTGCCACACTACTGGTTACAGATGAAGAACCTACCCAAGCACAACGCAATACAGGAGCGACGCACAATTACAAGATGATATTCTGTTGGACAATGCAAGCTATAACCTATTGCTTTTACCGGAACAATAGCAGCCAGGAATTTTGAAGGGTATGTACGAACATAATCAGAACTGCACATGTACTGCTAAGAGAATCAATATACACATTACCAATGGAGGAGTACGAAGGTCGCGGCGGCGTCTGGGCATCATGGTCGGCAACGGGAGTCAGTTCATTGTCGACGACGATGGTGCTACTGCGCTTGGCGTCGGCTTCCGGGAAGCAGATCCGAGACCGTGGAAGACGGTGTCGGGGAAGCGGCTCCATGTACGACGGCGACGACGGACCGGCTCTAGTGCGGCGTACGACATTGTCCATGAGGCAGATGCGCTGCAGTGGACGAGTGCGCCGATGAAGAAGGGGAGGGGCACGAAGGTGCTGTGGTGCCGTGGAGAAGTCTATTTTGCGATGGGGATAGAAAATGGGGAGTAATGAGGTGTACTCTGGGTGCCGGGGTGGGGTTGGCTGGGTAGGGTGAACCTGAAGTTACCAAAACAACCCCCAACTGTTGGAAATATACCCTAGAGGCAATAATAAAATGGTTATTATTATATTTCCTTGTTCATGATAATTGTCTATTGTTCAAGCTATAATTGTATTAACCGCAAACCGTAATACATGTGTGAATGCATAGACCACAACATGTCCCTAGTGAGCCTCTAGTTGACTAGCTCGTTGATCAATAGATGGTTGTGGTTCCCTGACCATGGACATTGAATGTTGTTGATAACGGGATCACATCATTAGGAGAATTATGTGATGGACAAGACCCAATCCTAAGCATAGCACAAGACTGCGTAGTTCGTTTGCTAGAGCTTTTCTAATGTCAAGTATCATTTCCTTAGACCATGAGATTGTGCAACTCCCGGATACCGTAGGAATGCTTTGGGTGTATCAAACGTCACAACGTAGCTGGGTGGCTATAAAGGTGCACTACAGGTATCTCCGAAAGTGTCTGTTGGGTTGGCACGAATCAAGACTGGGATTTATCACTCCGTATGACAGAGAGGTACCTCTGGGCCCACTCGGTAATGCATCATCATAATGAGCTCAATGTGACTAAGGATTTAGCCACAGGATCATGCATTATGGAACGAGTAAAGAGACTTGCCGGTAACGAGATTGAACAAGGTATTGGGATACCGACGATCGAATCTCGGGCAAGTAACGTACTGATGGACAAAGGGAATTGTATACGGGATTGATTGAATCCCCGACATCATGGTTCATCTGATGAGATCATCGTGGAACATGTGGGAGCCAATATGGGTATCCAGATCCCGCTATTGGTTATTGGCTGGAGAGGCATCTCGATCATGTCTGCATGGTTCCCGAACCTGTAGGGTCTACAAACTTAAGGTTCGATGACGCTAGAGTTGTAATGGGAATTGTATGTGGTTATCGAAAGTTGTTTGGAGTCTCGGATGAGATCTCGGACGTCATGAGGAGTTCCGGAATGGTCCGGAGGTAAAGATTTATATATGGGAAGTCCTATTTTGGCCACCGGAAAATGGGGGGGGGGGGGGGGGGGGGGGGGGGGGGGGGGGGGGGGGGGGGGGGGGGGGGGGGGGGGGGGGGGGGGGGGGGGGGGGGGGTCATGTCACTTTATGATTTGCATGTGATGTTTATCATGTTTACATCTTATTTGCTTAGAACGACGACAACATAAATAAGATGACCCCTCACTAAAATATCAAGATGTTTGGAGTCTCGGATGAGATCTCGGACGTCATGAGGAGTTCCGGAATGGTCCGGAGGTAAAGATTTATATATGGGAAGTCCTATTTTGGCCACCGGAAAATGTTTGGGATTTTCGGTATTGTACCGGGAAGGTTCTAGAAGGTTCCGGAGTGGGGCCCACCTGCATGGGGGACCCACATGAACCTGGGCAGTGGGGGCAAGGCCCCACAACCCTTGGCAAGGCGCATCAAGACCCCCCTTAGAAGGAATAAGATCATATCCCGAAGGGATAAGATCAAGATCCCTACAAAGGGGGATAACAATCGGTGGGGAAGGGAACGGATGGGATTTCTTTCCTCCCACCTTTGCCAAAGCCCCAATGGACTTGGAGGGAAAGAAACCAGCCCTCTCCACCCATATATATAGTGGGGAGGTGCATGGGAGATGCACCCCTTGCCCCTAGCGCGGCCCTCCCCCTCCAACTCCTCCTCCTCCTCCGTTGAGCGTAGCGAAGCTCTGCCGCAGAACCACGAGCTCCACCACCACGCCGTCATGTTGCCGGAGTTCTCCCTCAACTTCTCCTCTCCCCTTGCTGGATCAAGAAGGAGGAGACGTCCCCGGGCTGTACGTGTGTTGAACGCGGAGCGGCGTCCGTTCGGTGCTTGGATCAGATATTCCGTGATTTGAATCGCCGCGAGTACGACTCCATCAACCGCGTTCTTTTAACGCTTCCGCTTAGCGATCTTCAAGGGTATGAAGATGCACTCCCTCTCTCTCATTGCTAGCATCTCCTAGATTGATCTTGGTGACAGGTAGGAATTTTTTTGAATTATTACTACGTTCCCCAACAGTGGCATCAGAGCTAGGTCTATGCATAGATTCTATGCACGAGTAGAACACAAGTAGTTGTGGGCGATGATTTGTTCAATTTGCTTACCGTTACTAGTCCTATCTTGATTCGTCAGCATTGTGGGATGAAGCGGCCCGGACCGACCTTACACGTACGCTTACGTGAGACAGGTTCCACCGACTGACATGCACTTGTTGCATAAGCTGGCTAGCGGGTGTCTGTCTCTCCCACTTTAGTCGGATCGGATTCGATGAAGAGGGTCCTTTTGAAGGGTAAATAGCAATTGGCATATCACCGTTGTGGCTTTTGCGTAGGTAAGAAATGTTCTTGCTAGAAACCCATAGCAGCCACGTAAAACATGCAACAACAATTAGAGGACGTCTAACTTGTTTTTGCAGGGTATGCTATGTGATGTGATATGGCCAAAAGGATGTGATGAATTATATATGTGATGTATGAGATTTATCATGTTTTGTAATAGGAATCACGACTTGCATGTCAATGAGTATGACAACCGGCAGGAGCCATAGGAGTTGTCTTAATTTATTGTATGACCTGCGACTCAATATAAACGCCATGTAATTACTTTACTTTATTGCTAACCGTTAGCCATAGTAGTAGAAGTAACAGTTGGCGAGACAACTTCATGAAGACACGGTGATGGAGATCATGATGATGGAGATCATGGTGTCATGCCGATGATGATGGTGATCATGCCGCGCCTCGAAGATGGAGATCAAAAGCGCAAGATGATATTGGCCATATCATGTCACTTTATGATTTGCATGTGATGTTTATCATGTTTACATCTTATTTGCTTAGAACGACGACAACATAAATAAGATGACCCCTCACTAAAATATCAAGAAATGTGTTCCCCTAAAGTGTGCACCATTGCGAAGGTTCGTTGTTTCGAAGCACCACGTAATGATCGGGTGTGATAGATTCTAACATTCGCATACAACGGGTGTAAGCCAGATTTACACATGCGAAACACTTAGGTTGACTTGACGAGCCTAGCATGTACAGACATGGCCTCAGAACACGAGAGACCGAAAGGTCGAACATGAGTCGTATAGTAGATGCGATCAACATGGAGATGTTCATCGTTGATGACTAGTCCATCTCACGTGATGATCAGACATGGCCTAGTCGATTCAGATCATGTATCACTTAGATGACTAGAGGGATGTCTATCTGAGTGGGAGTTCATTAAATAATTTGATTAGATGAACTTAATTATCATGAACTTAGTCTAAATTTGTCTTTACAATCTATCCTGTAGATCCAATGGCCCACACTAATGTTGCCCTCAACTTCAACGTGTTCCGAGAGAAAACCAAGCTGACAGACGATGGAAGCAACTATACGGACTGGGTCCGTAACTTGAGGATCATCCTCATAGCTGCCAAGAAAGCATATGTCCTTGAAGCACCGCTAGGTGACGCACCCATTTTCCCAACAACTCAAGATGTTATGAACGCCTGGCAGTCGCGTAGTGATGATTACTCCCTGGTTCAGTGCGGCATGCTTTACAGCTTAGAACCGGGGCTCCAAAAGTGTTTTGAGCAACACGGAGCATACGAGATGTTCCAAGAGCTGAAAATGGTTTTCCAAGCTCATGCTCGGGTGGAGAGATATGAAGTCTCCGACAAGTTCTACAGTTGTAAGATGGAGGAAAATAGTTCTGTCAGCGAGCATATACTCAAAATGTCTGGGTTGCACAACCGCTTGTCTCAGCTGGAGTTAATCTTCCAGATGACTCGGTCATTGACAGAATCCTCCAGTTGCTTCCACCTACCCACAAGAGCTTTGTGATGAACTACAATATGCAAGGGATGGAGAAGTCCATTCCTGAGTTATATTCAATGCTGAAATCAACGGAGGTGGAAATCAAAAAGGAACATCAAGTGTTGATGGTGAATAAGACCACTAGTTTCAAGAAAGACAAGGGTAAGAAGAACTTTAAGAAGGACGACAAGGGAGTTGCCGCGCCCAGTAAGTCAGTTGCTGGGAAGAAGAAGCCAAAGAATGGACCCAAGCCTGAGACTGAGTGCTTTTATTGCAAGGGAAATGGTCACTGGAAGCGGAACTGCCCCAAGTACTTGGCGGATAAGAAGGCCGGCAACGCCAAAGGTATATATGATATACATGTTATTGATGTGTACCTTACCAGCGCTCGTAGTAGCTCCTGGGTATTTGATACCGGTGCGATAGCTCACATTTGTAACTCAAAACAGGAGCTGCGGACTAAGCGGAGACTGGCGAAGGATGAGGTGATGATGCGCGTTGGGAATGGTTCCAAGGTCGATGTGATCGCCGTCGGCGCGCTACCTCTACATTTACCTTCGGGATTAGTTTTAAACCTCAATAATTGTTATTTAGTGCCAGCTTTGAGCATGAACATTGTATCTGGATCTTGTTTAATGCGAAATGGCTACTCATTTAAATCCGAGAATAATGGTTGTTCTATTTATATGAGAGATATGTTTTACGGTCATGCCCCGCTGGTCAATGGTTTATTTTTATTGAATCTCGAACGTGATGTTACACATATTCATAGTGTGAATGCCAAAAGATGTAAGGTTGATAATGATAGTCCCACATACTTGTGGCACTGCCGCCTTGGTCACATTGGTGTCAAACGCATGAAGAAACTCCATGCAGATGGACTTTTGAAGTCTCTTGATTATGAATCATTTGACACGTGCGAACCATGCCTCATGGGCAAAATGACCAAGACTCCGTTCAACCAATGGAGCGAGCAACCAACTTATTGGAAATAATACATACTGATGTATGCGGTCCAATGAGCGTTGAGGCTCGCGGTGGCTATCGTTATGTTCTCACCCTCACTGATGACTTAAGCAGATATGGGTATGTCTACTTAATGAAACACAAGTCTGAGACCTTTGAAAAGTTCAAGGAAATTCAGAGTGAGGTAGAGAATCAACGTGATAGGAAAATAAAGTTCTTACGATTAGATCATGGAGGAGAATACTTGAGTCATGAGTTTGGCACGCACTTAAGGAAATGTGGAATTGTTTCACAACTCACGCCGCCTGGTGAGGGTGTCCTGGACTAGGGGGTACTCACCACGTCGCCTCCCGACCAGCTGGATCAGGCCAAGGACCCCCATGGCGGTTCACTCATGGGCCAGTTCGGACAGCCCATGCCGCATACAAGGGATATTCCACAAGACTTGATGATCAAGACAAGGACTCCTCTCCACCTACGTATTCGACTAGGACTCTTGTTATCCTAGGCCTCCGATATGTTATATAAGCCGAGGCTAGGCTAGTCGATAGATGATCATGACATTATTCATCATACCCTCAGGTTTAGACCACAACATACGATCTCAAGGTAGATCAACTCTTGTAACCCCTATACTCATCAAAGTCAATCAAGCAGCATGTAGGGTATTATCTCTTCAAGAGAGCCTGAAACTGGGTAAAATCCTGTGTCCATGTTACCATCGATCCTAAGACACACAGCTTGGGACCCCTATCCGAGATCTGCCAGTTTTGACATCGACAATGGTGCTTTCATTGAGAGTTCCATTGTGTGATCGGCAATGGATCAAAGGCTGGTCTATAGATCAACTGCGACGTCGGCGTCTTCATCGCCGGTTTGACTGGTCACCTTGGCTGGGCCAAGGACCAGGCTCCTCTTCGGATCGTCAAGATCGAACATATGTCCTCGTCATCATCAACTCCGATCTCTATCAAGATCATGGAGGAATTATCCATGGAGCCCGGGGGCTCAACGTCAACATTGCCCTTGTGTGACCGTGCTGTTTTTCTAGACAGCAAACTTGTATCCGCCGTCACCGCCTTCTTGAGCGTCGTCTTGACGATTTCTTTGGTGGGATAATGCAGAAGTGAGTATATAACAACCCTGTAAAATTACATCGCGTTCCGATGGAGGAATCTCTGAAGATCTACAATATATCGGAGCCCTGTCGAATCTGGACGGGAATCTGGACGAGTTTAGGGCGAGTAGTCCAGCTTCCAGCTCGGACGTCCTTTGGAAAATCCAACCGTTGATCGGCTGGGGAATTACTGTATCTACCAGCCCTCAAAATTTCAGCTCGATCCGACCGTTCAAACTCCGGGAAACCTCCGATGAGCGTGTCAAATTTCGGATCTATTTTCTGCGCGAAAACGAATCCGACCCGAATTCATCTTTCTTCATGAACTAGATATTGAACATCCTTTTTCAAGGAAACTTTTTCTAGGGTATTGTGTCTTGTTTCCAAATACATCCTCACAAATTTTGCTTCTTTTCGGAAGTAATCTTCACCGTTGCGCCGGTGTCAAACCAGCCCGACAACGTTGCTGCACGGCTACCGACCTGCACTAGACGAGTCATCACTTCATCGAGCCGAGCCCAGCCTTATCGGATCATCATCTTGGCAAGCCGAACAAGAGTTCGACATCATGAAGGCCAAATCATCACCAACATTGTCGCCCCACGGTTTATACGGAGCGGGCACGCCGGCATCACTGCATGGTCACTTCATCAAGCTGGCATTGACCGCGTCACAAGATCCGGCCCGCGTCGGCATGGTCGCACCAGTGCTTCTTCAAGCCAGGACGCGACTTCGGCGTCCGAACACCAGGAGTCAACCCTGGCCGGACTCGCCCCTCGCACCATCGTACCGGAGGACGACTCCGAAGAAATCCCAGATACTAATCCGGCTAACCAAGCCGATGTCCACCACGCCGACCTCCTTCGACACCTCGGCTGGCATGGTGCGGCAAACATCACTGACCTGCCCCGTCACCTCGGCTAGACCGGGGGCTTCGCCATCTCTTCATCAACCTACTCCAGTAGTGACTTCGGCATCACCAGCCGACCAGCTTCGTCACGCCAGCTGGACCAGGGGCTTTGCCTCGGCGAGCCAGCCTTTGCCAGCATCGCCATGCCGTCGCTTCATCACCCATCAGGCAATGGGTGTGCGGATTGAGTCCTAATTTTGGGAGTAACCTTTCTTCAGATTGCTACAACAGATAAACCAGTTTGGCGAACGCCTCATCGGGGACTCGGACCGCCCTGTGAATATAGGCTTTGTCACACCAAGCACCCTGCACAGACATTGGCTTCGACGCCAGGCCACATATCTTTAATTTTTTTGCGTAAATTAATTATGCGAGGTTTTGGGGGGGGGGGGGGGGGGGGGGGGGGGGGGGGGGGGGGGGGGGGGGGGGGGGGGGGGGGGGGGGGGGGGGGGGGGGGGGGGGGGGGGGGGGGGGGGGGGGGGGGGGGGGGGGGGGGGGGGGGGGGGGGGGGGGGGGGGGGGGGGGGGGGGGGGGGGGGGGGGGGGGGGGGGGGGGGGGGGGGGGGGGGGGGGGGGGGGGGGGGGGGGGGGGGGGGGGGGGGGGGGGGGGGGGGGGGGGGGGGGGGGGGGGGGGGGGGGGGGGGGGGGGGGGGGGGGGGGGGGGGGGGGGGGGGGGGGGGGGGGGGGGGGGGGGGGGGGGGGGGGGGGGGGGGGGGGGGGGGGGGGGGGGGGGGGGGGGGGGGGGGGGGGGGGGGGGGGGGGGGGGGGGGGGGGGGGGGGGGGGGGGGGGGGGGGGGGGGGGGGGGGGGGGGGGGGGGGGGGGGGGGGGGGGGGGGGGGGGGGGGGGGGGGGGGGGGGGGGGGGGGGGGGGGGGGGGGGGGGGGGGGGGGGGGGGGGGGGGGGGGGGGGGGGGGGGGGGGGGGGGGGGGGGGGGGGGGGGGGGGGGGGGGGGGGGGGGGGGGGGGGGGGGGGGGGGGGGGGGGGGGGGGGGGGGGGGGGGGGGGGGGGGGGGGGGGGGGGGGGGGGGGGGGGGGGGGGGGGGGGGGGGGGGGGGGGGGGGGGGGGGGGGGGGGGGGGGGGGGGGGGGGGGGGGGGGGGGGGGGGGGGGGGGGGGGGGGGGGGGGGGGGGGGGGGGGGGGGGGGGGGGGGGGGGGGGGGGGGGGGGGGGGGGGGGGGGGGGGGGGGGGGGGGGGGGGGGGGGGGGGGGGGGGGGGGGGGGGGGGGGGGGGGGGGGGGGGGGGGGGGGGGGGGGGGGGGGGGGGGGGGGGGGGGGGGGGGGGGGGGGGGGGGGGGGGGGGGGGGGGGGGGGGGGGGGGGGGGGGGGGGGGGGGGGGGGGGGGGGGGGGGGGGGGGGGGGGGGGGGGGGGGGGGGGGGGGGGGGGGGGGGGGGGGGGGGGGGGGGGGGGGGGGGGGGGGGGGGGGGGGGGGGGGGGGGGGGGGGGGGGGGGGGGGGGGGGGGGGGGGGGGGGGGGGGGGGGGGGGGGGGGGGGGGGGGGGGGGGGGGGGGGGGGGGGGGGGGGGGGGGGGGGGGGGGGGGGGGGGGGGGGGGGGGGGGGGGGGGGGGGGGCCTCCTATGTTTCGCTTTGTTTGGCTAGGTGTGCAAAGGGAGAACCACTGTGATTGTACTTCCGATTAAGCTGGTCAAGTACCCAAGTGGAGAAAGCCGAAAACTGACTGTCATAATGAGCGTAAACTGGTCAGCGATCCGACGACCGCGTTAAACGACGGACCTTTCATAAAATTGGCCGAAGTGTTAACGGCTTGACCTCGGCTGACGCCGAACACTAACTGGCCCCAAACTTTAAACTCCTATGACTAGGTGAAAGTTATAGAGCCTGCATATCTGATTGCCTCATTTCCGCTAAACGCAACCGCCTCCGGGCACCGAGACATCGGGTAAGGGTTGTATTGTTAGTACGGAAACACCCTGTGTAGCATCTACAAAGGGGTGGAAGCCGACGATGGGCCACTTTCAGGTTATAAACAGTCTTACTGGAGAATTTGCCTTCCATAATTATCGTAATAAAGCCATAAATATGAATCAATTTGACTTAAGATTTTGGCCAAGCTGGGTTGCCTGGCTCTTGTGCTTACCCCTACATTTCCGATTGTTTGGCTAGGTGGTAAAGGGAGCACCTCTGTGATTGTTACTACCGGGACATCCGGGTTAGTACCTCAGACTGGGTGAAGCCGAAAGCTAGCCATATTAAAGGATATAATTGGTCGGCAACGATGGAAGTGAAAATTTCGGTTCCTTTTGTGGACCACAGAGTTCGGGAACTTTGCCCCCAACTAAATCCTCAATATTTTCCTCCCACATTGATCGGAGTTGAGGTTTCATGATCATAATCAACATGACAGCCTGGGAAAAGAAACCTATAATGGAACTATTTTTCCCAGAAGATATTTTATAACCTATCTCTCCGTGTACCTTTGTTTATAAAACCGTATGGCCGGATTGCCTTGTTTCCCGTAAATCTTTTGCCATTATAAAGGCTTTATAAAGTGGGACAAACACTCCGTGGCTACTGGCCGAGGAGGTTGAAGCCGATGGTCGATCAACAAAGTTTTGTACAATGCGGATCCGAGCATTAGTGATGTAAAGTACTTGGGTACATAGAATCATTACACATAGATTGTGAGCAAAAATCAATTTTTTCACAGCCAATCTTTTAAAGAGTCAATGGCATAGTCTCTTTGAGACAACCGAGCAGCTGACATAACGCTCTCATAGTTCCTTATTGGCATTGATTTCCTATCTATTAAGCCCCTTGAGGCCGACCTTGGCGAGCTCAGCTTTCGTTAGCTCTAACTCCTTTATGAGATATTTATTCTCTTTCCGAGAAGTTTGCGTTAAACACAACAAAATTTTCTGTCAAATGGATATCGATCCTTAATTCGTCCACCCGTGCCCACATTAAGGCTCAGGGGCTACTAGGCTTCGCGCTTATCATTTACAAATATTAAAGGGGCACATCGATCCCCTGATCTAGTGTTGCCACCCGACCAGTGACTCGGGGGCTACTGCATTGCCTATTCAATGCAGAAAATTCATAGTGACCAGTGTTCAGCTTGACCGACCTATGGGCAAACGCGTCTTCGGACAACAATAGGTACCATCTGGACCTATCCGGCATCAAGCTAATATATTACGGCAACTTCTCAAGACCCTCTCTCAAGGGCCTGTTCACCGATCACTATTTCCCCTAATATATTACATCGTGTTTCTATTCCTAAGTATGCTGCCGAGCTGGGAATTGATCCTCAGGCCAATTTCACTAAACGACCTGAGTCTCAGGGGCTACTCGGGTCAGCGGTTTGATTTTATCCTTCAGGTGCATCTCAGATTTTAGGCCGACACACACCTTGAGGGCTACTGGCTATATATCTCGTTAGTAAATAAATTGCATCAATCGGAAATAAAATCCGCAAACAATCAGCTCGAGCCCGAGGTGGTGCATCACCTCGAAAGCAGTCCGGCGTAAAGCTCGGCTGCGAGCGGGTGGCTCCATAGAGAACTTTTCAGCGTTAAGCTTGGATAACCTCCTTCAAACTTTTTCAAGTCAAGGTGATCTATGACACCTCGGATATAGTCCGACGTTGGAGCTCGGATACAATCCGGCGTTGGAGCTCGGATATAGTTCGACATTGGTGCTCAGTTGCAAAAGATACCTCGAATGCAGTCCAGCGTTGGAGCTCGGATGCAGGAGGACACCGCCGCACGGGAACAACTTCAAACCTGAGGTGTGGCATGAAAAATAACAAGGCATTGATAAAGGCCGAGAACTTAATGGGGCTCCTCGGATACCCGACATGTAAACTCTTTGGGTTCACTTCAGCGATCCTCAAGATCAAAGATGAGAATATTTGTTGAACCAGTTTTCAAGACCAACGCCCGAAGATGAAGAACAGTTCAGAAGAATCGAGGAGCATCCCCAACTTGAAGACCGGTTCAGGGGGCTACTGACGGTGTCCTGGACTAGGGGTACTCACCACGTCGTCTCTCGACCAGCTGGATCGGGCCAAGGACCCCCATGGCGGTTCACTCATGGGCCAGTTCGGACAGCCCATGCCGCATACAAGGGGTATTCCACAAGACTTGATGATCAAGACAAGGACTCCTCTCCACCTACGTATTCGACTAGGACTCTTGTTATCCTAGGCCTCCGGTATGTTATATAAGCCGAGGCTAGGCTAGTCGATAGATGATCATGACATTATTCATCATACCCTCAGGTTTAGACCACAACATACGATCTTCAGGTAGATCAACTCTTGTAACCCCTCACTACAAAAAAATACACTTCCGTGATGATACGTGTTTGTCACAGCAGGTCACGTTTTCTGTCATGCATGTACATCCATGAAAATTTTATGATAGAATCAAGATAGTCATACCTGCGCTGTCGTAGAAGTGTTCCATGACATTACCAAAATTATCATCACGGAAGTGTCCACTTCCATGATGATAAATCGCGCGTCACAGAAGTGCTTTCGTCAAGGGTGACCGACACGTGGCATCCACCGTAACGGAACGCCGTTAAGCTATCGGGTCCAGTTTTGGATCCGATAACCCGTTAACAGCCCCGACCAATGGGGATTTTCCACGTGTAAAATCATCATTGGCTGGAGGAAACATGTGTCGGCTCACCGTTGGGACAGATGTCATCCACTCATTGGACCCAAAGCGCCTATGATACGTCGACACGTGGCACGACCCAACAGAGGCCCATTCCTGTGAAAAGGCCGGCCCGTTTGACTTGGTCAAAAGGTGGCGGGCCAGCCCATGGCAAGCCTGTTAACGGCATGTTCGCATATAGCCCATTTACAGCCCGCTAACCCAGGGCCCGTTTACGGCCTATCCGAATTAGGCCCAGTATCGTCATCTGGGCCGTCCAATATAATTCCAGCCCGTTTTAACTTTCGGCCCATGTATGGCCAATGACGTCTTTCGGCCCATATGAGGCCCTTAGGAACTCTCGGCCCATTAACGGCCCGTTGTAAAACTGGCCCATAATGAACAGTGTATCACTTTATACCCATTAACGGCACGTGGTGAAACTGGCCCGTAATGAACAGTGTATCACTTTATACCCATTAAAGGCCCATTATTCCGTTGGGCCGTTTACAGCCCATGTTATCTTTCGGCCTTCTCAGGGCCCATTTATTCTTGGGCTCATTTCCAGCATTCGTTTACTTACGGCCCGTTACTGTCATTTTCTGCTTGTGGGCCAAATTCAGCCCGTGGTTACAGTCAGCCCGTTTGTGGCCCGTTAATACGTTGGGCCATTTTCATAGCGTCATCAAATACGACCGATTAACGACGGCCCGTTATGGTCGGCCCATGAACAGATGATTTGAACTCTAGCCCATTTACGGCCATAATGTGGTCTGTTATTGGCCCATGTTTGGCCAACCGATCATACGGCCCGTAGAAGGCCCATTGATGATACGGCCCGTAGAGGGCCCATTGTGTCTACAGCCCGCATAAGGCCCATTGTTTCTACACCGCAGAAGGCCCATTGTTTCTACGGCCCTTAGAAGGCGCATTGTTTCTACGGCCCGTAGGAGGCCCATGTTAACTACAGTAAATATGTAGCCCATGGTTATTGTGGCCTACTTTTAAAAAATAGGTTATTGCCCCCCCCCCCCCCCCCCCCCCCCCCCCCCCCCCCCCCCCCCCCCCCCCCCCCCCCCCCCCCCCCCCCCCCCCCCCCCCCCCCCCCCCCCCCCCCCCCCCCCCCCCCCCCCCCCCCCCCCCCCCCCCCCCCCCCCCCCCCCCCCCCCCCCCCCCCCCCCCCCCCCCCCCCCCCCCCCCCCCCCCCCCCCCCCCCCCCCCCCCCCCCCCCCCCCCCCCCCCCCCCCCCCCCCCCCCCCCCCCCCCCCCCCCCCCCCCCCCCCCCCCCCCCCCCCCCCCCCCCCCCCCCCCCCCCCCCCCCCCCCCCCCCCCCCCCCCCCCCCCCCCCCCCCCCCCCCCCCCCCCCCCCCCCCCCCCCCCCCCCCCCCCCCCCCCCCCCCCCCCCCCCCCCCCCCCCCCCCCCCCCCCCCCCCCCCCCCCCCCCCCCCCCCCCCCCCCCCCCCCCCCCCCCCCCCCCCCCCCCCCCCCCCCCCCCCCCCCCCCCCCCCCCCCCCCCCCCCCCCCCCCCCCCCCCCCCCCCCCCCCCCCCCCCCCCCCCCCCCCCCCCCCCCCCCCCCCCCCCCCCCCCCCCCCCCCCCCCCCCCCCCCCCCCCCCCCCCCCCCCCCCCCCCCCCCCCCCCCCCCCCCCCCCCCCCCCCCCCCCCCCCCCCCCCCCCCCCCCCCCCCCCCCCCCCCCCCCCCCCCCCCCCCCCCCCCCCCCCCCCCCCCCCCCCCCCCCCCCCCCCCCCCCCCCCCCCCCCCCCCCCCCCCCCCCCCCCCCCCCCCCCCCCCCCCCCCCCCCCCCCCCCCCCCCCCCCCCCCCCCCCCCCCCCCCCCCCCCCCCCCCCCCCCCCCCCCCCCCCCCCCCCCCCCCCCCCCCCCCCCCCCCCCCCCCCCCCCCCCCCCCCCCCCCCCCCCCCCCCCCCCCCCCCCCCCCCCCCCCCCCCCCCCCCCCCCCCCCCCCCCCCCCCCCCCCCCCCCCCCCCCCCCCCCCCCCCCCCCCCCCCCCCCCTCGGAGTGGTGGTCCTCGTGCTTTGGGCACTGCAGTTGCCTTACTAACTGATCATGTTTGGGTGCTCTGTGGTGGAGACGGTGCTGTGTCAACAAGAACTGGGTTACTATCTGCTGGGGTTGGGGTTAGAAGGGGTGTAGCTGGTTCTCTGTCCAACTGGGTAGGGGTACAATCTACGTGAGTCTGGGTTATGTGTGGTGGGGCTGGTTCTTGGGCAAGTACAACCGTGGTTCTATCTCCATCGACAGGTAGCACGATCTTTTTCTGAAGACCGTGTTTTTACTCCCACATATACTGCCATCACCCCCTCCAATTGAAATGGCTGATAAACAAGAAAAGTAATTGAATGTACAGACATTGTAAGATAGACATGTGCAATGGATAGTAGGGAAGAAAACAGGGCATGAAATAATTCACATTTATGTTGTCTAACCAAACAGAATAGCAGGACATAATTTCAAATATATGATGGCTAATTAAACAGGATAACATGACACAATTTCACATGTATGATGGCTAACTAAACAGGATAGAATGACATACCCCCCCCCCCCCCCCCCCCCCCCCCCCCCCCCCCCCCCCCCCCCCCCCCCCCCCCCCCCCCCCCCCCCCCCCCCCCCCCCCCCCCCCCCCCCCCCCCCCCCCCCCCCCCCCCCCCCCCCCCCCCCCCCCCCCCCCCCCCCCCCCCCCCCCCCCCCCCCCCCCCCCCCCCCCCCCCCCCCCCCCCCCCCCCCCCCCCCCCCCCCCCCCCCCCCCCCCCCCCCCCCCCCCCCCCCCCCCCCCCCCCCCCCCCCCCCCCCCCCCCCCCCCCCCCCCCCCCCCCCCCCCCCCCCCCCCCCCCCCCCCCCCCCCCCCCCCCCCCCCCCCCCCCCCCCCCCCCCCCCCCCCCCCCCCCCCCCCCCCCCCCCCCCCCCCCCCCCCCCCCCCCCCCCCCCCCCCCCCCCCCCCCCCCCCCCCCCCCCCCCCCCCCCCCCCCCCCCCCCCCCCCCCCCCCCCCCCCCCCCCCCCCCCCCCCCCCCCCCCCCCCCCCCCCCCCCCCCCCCCCCCCCCCCCCCCCCCCCCCCCCCCCCCCCCCCCCCCCCCCCCCCCCCCCCCCCCCCCCCCCCCCCCCCCCCCCCCCCCCCCCCCCCCCCCCCCCCCCCCCCCCCCCCCCCCCCCCCCCCCCCCCCCCCCCCCCCCCCCCCCCCCCCCCCCCCCCCCCCCCCCCCCCCCCCCCCCCCCCCCCCCCCCCCCCCCCCCCCCCCCCCCCCCCCCCCCCCCCCCCCCCCCCCCCCCCCCCCCCCCCCCCCCCCCCCCCCCCCCCCCCCCCCCCCCCCCCCCCCCCCCCCCCCCCCCCCCCCCCCCCCCCCCCCCCCCCCCCCCCCCCCCCCCCCCCCCCCCCCCCCCCCCCCCCCCCCCCCCCCCCCCCCCCCCCCCCCCCCCCCCCCCCCCCCCCCCCCCCCCCCCCCCCCCCCCCCCCCCCCCCCCCCCCCCCCCCCCCCCCCCCCCCCCCCCCCCCCCCCCCCCCCCCCCCCCCCCCCCCCCCCCCCCCCCCCCCCCCCCCCCATCTGTCTCTGAATCCTCCTCTAAGGAGCTATCTGTAACCAGCAAGACATGCGCTTCATCAGATAGCATTGTCTGCTCTGAAGACCTTGTTTCCACTCCAGATTTTTCCATGACCGTGCCGAATGACTGATGCACAGGAAGAGTAATTGAATGTACTAAAATTGTTGACAAATTTAACACATAATAAAAAAAATGATGTCATGATATAATTCACATATAAGATGACTGGCTAACCAGGGTGGCATTGCAAAATTCACATATATGATCCCTGGCTAAACAAGATGGCATTGCATGATTCACATATACGATAAAGAAACTAAACAGATGGCATTGACACAAAGCATGTCTAAACTAAGCAGATGACATCTTTGATGTATACAGTAAGCAATGCAAGGCACCATATGCATGATATTACCAACATCAGCATGCCAAGTTAGAGCGAAGACCTCATGGGGTAAATAGGAGTGGTCTTCTACTTCTGAATCCCCCTCAGAACAGCTATCTTCCTCTTGATTACGATCTGAAATGGGTGGAGGGGGGGCTGCCTTTGCGCCCACCATGGAGCGACGTCTGCATGAAATTTTATTGCCACGCAAGGCTCGTCTCTTTTGCTCTACATGTTCAGTTCCATTGTGTACAATAACTGACATGCATAGGAATAAAACATAGTGAGATTATGTAAGGAGTGCATGCACACATCCAGAGTGATGGTAGCAAACTGTGGATAGACCCAAAACCAATGATAGCAGGCAGATAATAACTTTAGTTAAAAAATACAGATAATGGCTCCTTTAATGTTTGTTTGCACCCAACATGAAACTCATAGTAGACACCCGAGATTAACCAGATAGTAGACAGATAGTACTGATTGCTGCCCCAATATGTACCCCACAACCATTTAAAAACTCAAGTTTCAACATAAGTTTGGACCTGACTCGGAGTCTAATAGGTGAACACGACGATAAAGTAGTATGTCATCATATTAAGCGATGCATAACGTAAGCAGACAAGGAAGAGTGCGACCTCTCTTGCGGACCCGTGTAGTCCTCAAGGTCATCTGCTCAGTTGATGATGGTAATGCAGTTGTCGTGGCTGTCGGTGGTGGGGAAGAAGATCTGAGGCGGCGAAAGACAGTCTGGAGAGCGGATCCCTGCTGTGGTGAACCCTTCCGTCATTGGAGCAGCTGAGCTGGGGTGGAACACAGCACCGCAGGAGCAGGACAAACCACACAAGATTTTCTTTAACACATATCTGTAACAGAAGTAATTGTGTAAGGGCTTGTTTGAATTTGAGGATTCTAACAATGCAGGGATAGGAAATAGATAGGAATAGGATAGGAATGCACGTGCAAAACAGAGAATATAAAAACACAGGATTTCTGCCAATCTGGGTGTTTGGTTCACAAGAATTGGAAGATCACAGGATGCAAAGAAGCATGGTGAGATTAAGTCAAACCACAAGAAGTGTACAACCTCTTTGGCGAAGCCATGTCGATCTCAGCGTGATTGGGTTGGCCGGTGAGGATGCTCCGGCTGACTTGGCTGTCGGAGGAGGGGAAGAAGATCTTAGGCCTCTGGAGATGGAGCCCGAGGTACTGCTCCGCTGTGATGGAGGGTTTCGTCGTTGGAGCAGCTCCGGTGAGTTGTACGACGCCGAGGCTGAAGCAGGACAAGAGAGACAACGTTAACCTGAGTGGAATTCTAATAGCATCTCCAATAGATGACGTAAAATACATAACCACAAAGTGCTAGATGTATACATCAGCCGCTCATCTCTGAACTTAACTGTCGAAACTGTATTTAACTGTCGAAACTGAACTTAACTGTCGAAACTGAATTTTGCTGTCGAAACTGAATTTTACTGTCGAAACTGAACGCACTAGAGGTGAGGCTACACGTCAGTCGACTGACTTTTTCATCTCTGGTCAGTCAATTTTGCAGCCGTTGGATACGAAATCAAGGGCCTGCAGTTCATCTTCAACCTCCACCCCCCTGAGCCGCCAGCCACCACCGGCCAAACAGCCGCCCCCCACCGCCCGCGGCCGGCGGTGTGCCGCCCCGCCCGCCCCGCCCCCCCCCCCCCCCCCCCCCCCCCCCCCCCCCCCCCCCCCCCCCCCCCCCCCCCCCCCCCCCCCCCCCCCCCCCCCCCCCCCCCCCCCCCCCCCCCCCCCCCCCCCCCCCCCCCCCCCCCCCCCCCCCCCCCCCCCCCCCCCCCCCCCCCCCCCCCCCCCCCCCCCCCCCCCCCCCCCCCCCCCCCCCCCCCCCCCCCCCCCCCCCCCCCCCCCCCCCCCCCCCCCCCCCCCCCCCCCTGTAGCTAAATCAGAGCAGCATCGCAAGCAAGAGCAAGAGCGAGAGCAGCAGCACGAGCAAGAGCAAGAGCAAGAGCAGACCAGGCAGGGGACCGAGAGCAAGAGCAGACCAGGCAGTGCGAGCTAAAGCAGCAGCAGCTCCTACTGATGTGGACATCACCGCCGAGGGAGCGACGCCATGGAGGAAGTGGCCGGCGACGCCGCGGTGGATGGAGCCACGCCGTGTCGGCTCGGGACCGAGCGCCGGCAGCACCGTGAGATCAAATCAAGAAGAAAATGCGGCGATTAGTGTACAACCTCTTTGGTGGCGCCGGTTAGGCCGCAGCTTCATCTGAGGAAACGGTGATGCTGATGCTCTTCCGATGGTGCAGGTGAAGACGGCGGTGTGGGAATGGAGGTGGTGCGAAAGACGAGGGGA
The DNA here is from genome assembly GCA_036873465.1 of Thinopyrum obtusiflorum. NCBI lineage: Eukaryota > Viridiplantae > Streptophyta > Magnoliopsida > Poales > Poaceae > Thinopyrum > Thinopyrum obtusiflorum. Next base: position 69,529 of record JAAAWM010011961.1, on the reverse strand, counting down.
ACGTCGGGGCAGCTCCTTGGAGGTGGAGGACGGGGTGGCTGAACCGGCGGGACGACCAGATCGACGACGGATCCTCATCCGGTACGGTAGATGAGGGACGTCGAGGTGTTGCTGTGGACGACGTCGTCGGGGAAGAGGCTCCGGCTGGGTGGCGGACGGAGGAGGCTGTGGGGCTTCGCGGGTTTTCCCGGCCTCGGTGTACGAATGGGTGGGTGGATGGGATGGGAGTGGGGAACCATGGCTTAGGGACGCGCTTGTCCAAAATGTGGGGTAAGTTACGAAAGTCCCCCCACCGATTTGAGGCGGTTCTTTCGGTTCAGGGGTATCACGGGCATTTCGCGTGTCAGGATTTCACAGGAGGTGGGAGTTTTCGTGCGCGTTGTAATTTTGGAATAGCTAGGCACGGGTTGAGATGGAGGGAGTTGTCGGAGCACAACAAGACAAAGATATATCTTACCCCCCCCCCCCCCCCCCCCCCCCCCCCCCCCCCCCCCCCCCCCCCCCCCCCCCCCCCCCCCCCCCCCCCCCCCCCCCCCCCCCCCCCCCCCCCCCCCCCCCCCCCCCCCCCCCCCCCCCCCCCCCCCCCCCCCCCCCCCCCCCCCCCCCCCCCCCCCCCCCCCCCCCCCCCCCCCCCCCCCCCCCCCCCCCCCCCCCCCCCCCCCCCCCCCCCCCCCCCCCCCCCCCCCCCCCCCCCCCCCCCCCCCCCCCCCCCCCCCCCCCCCCCCCCCCCCCCCCCCCCCCCCCCCCCCCCCCCCCCCCCCCCCCCCCCCCCCCCCCCCCCCGAAAACTCCCACCTCCTGTGAAATCCCGACACGCGAAATGCCCGTGATACCCGTGAACCGAAAGAACCGCCTCAAATCGGTGGGGGTACTTTCGTAACTTACCCCACATTTCGGACAAGCGCGTCCCTAAGCCATGGTTCCCCACACCGATCCCATCCGCCCACCCATTCGTACACCGAGGTCGGGAAAACCCGCAAAGCCCCACACCCTCCTCCGTCCGCCACCCAGCCGAAGCCTCTTCCCCGACGACGTCGTCCACAGCAACACCTCGACATCCCTCATCCACCGTACCGGATGAGGATCCGTCGTCGATCTGGTCGTCCCGCCGGTTCAGCCACCCCGTCCTCCACCTCCAAGGAGCTGCCCCGACGTTCCCCTCATCTTTCGCGCCACCTCCATTCCCACACCGCCGTCTTCACCTGCACCACCGGAAGAGCATCATCATCACCGTTTCCTCGGATGAAGCTGCGGCCTAATCGGCGCCAGCAAAGAGATTGTACACTAATCGCCGCATTTTCTTCTTGATTCGATCTCACGGTGCTGCCGGCACTCGGTCCCGAGCCGACACGGCGCGGCTCCATCCACGACGGCGTCGCCGGCCACTTCCTCCACGGCGTCGCTCCCTCGACGGCGACGTCCACATTAGTAGGAGCTGCTACTGCTTTAGCTCTCGCTCGCGCTGCTGCTCTGCTCTTGCTCTCGGTCCCCTGCCTGGTCTGCTCTTGCTCTTGCTCTTGCTCGTGCTGCTGCTCCCCCCCCCCCCCCCCCCCCCCCCCCCCCCCCCCCCCCCCCCCCCCCCCCCCCCCCCCCCCCCCCCCCCCCCCCCCCCCCCCCCCCCCCCCCCCCCCCCCCCCCCCCCCCCCCCCCCCCCCCCCCCCCCCCCCCCCCCCCCCCCCCCCCCCCCCCCCCCCCCCCCCCCCCCCCCCCCCCCCCCCCCCCCCCCCCCCCCCCCCCCCCCCCCCCCCCCCCCCCCCCCCCCCCCCCCCCCCCCCCCCCCCCCCCCCCCCCCCCCCCCCCCCCCCCCCCCCCCCCCCCCCCCCCCCCCCCCCCCCCCCCCCCCCCCCCCCCCCCCCCCCCCCCCCCCCCCCCCCCCCCCCCCCCCCCCCCCCCCCCCCCCCCCCCCCCCCCCCCCCCCCCCCCCCCCCCCCCCCCCCCCCCCCCCCCCCCCCCCCCCCCCCCCCCCCCCCCCCCCCCCCCCCCCCCCCCCCCCCCCCCCCCCCCCCCCCCCCCCCCCCCCCCCCCCCCCCCCCCCCCCCCCCCCCCCCCCCCCCCCCCCCCCCCCCCCCCCCCCCCCCCCCCCCCCCCCCCCCCCCCCCCCCCCCCCCCCCCCCCCCCCCCCCCCCCCCCCCCCCCCCCCCCCCCCCCCCCCCCCCCCCCCCCCCCCCCCCCCCCCCCCCCCCCCCCCCCCCCCCCCCCCCCCCCCCCCCCCCCCCCCCCCCCCCCCCCCCCCCCCCCCCCCCCCCCCCCCCCCCCCCCCCCCCCCCCCCCCCCCCCCCCCCCCCCCCCCCCCCCCCCCCCCCCCCCCCCCCCCCCCCCCCCCCCCCCCCCCCCCCCCCCCCCCCCCCCCCCCCCCCCCCCCCCCCCCCCCCCCCCCCCCCCCCCCCCCCCCCCCCCCCCCCCCCCCCCCCCCCCCCCCCCCCCAAATGCCATTCAAAACTGTTCAATTAAAATATTTCGCTACGTGTATAATGCATGCAACCTACTACTCAAATGAACGTTTTAGTGCATTCCAAACGTATATACTACCGCTTCATTATGAACTAAATTTGAATTCGTTTCTCTATAAGATCTACAATAATGATTGTTGTGAAGTCAAACCATTTGAATTTGTTTCTCTATTTTAATAAGATCTACAATCATCATTATTGTCAAGTTAAACAATCGTTTGTGTATTATCTTCACAGCACACCACATGATTACTGTCGAGTTAGATATGAACTATGGGTACTATATGAACTCGAACTCTATTTTTGTATCCACTTTATGTTGATTTCAAATCACAGTACATTTGAAGCTCTAGCTAGATCTTCATAATCTAAACCATGTCTCATATGTATAATCTGTTTATCACATAATGTATGGTGCCCCGCCCCCACGCCTACAAGTATTTAGATGTGAGTTGCAAATGCCACACATTACCACAAATTTAAATAAAATGTGAGATTGTTTGATATATAGTATTCCCCCCCCCCCCCCCCCCCCCCCCCCCCCCCCCCCCCCCCCCCCCCCCCCCCCCCCCCCCCCCCCCCCCCCCCCCCCCCCCCCCCCCCCCCCCCCCCCCCCCCCCCCCCCCCCCCCCCCCCCCCCCCCCCCCCCCCCCCCCCCCCCCCCCCCCCCCCCCCCCCCCCCCCCCCCCCCCCCCCCCCCCCCCCCCCCCCCCCCCCCCCCCCCCCCCCCCCCCCCCCCCCCCCCCCCCCCCCCCCCCCCCCCCCCCCCCCCCCCCCCCCCCCCCCCCCCCCCCCCCCCCCCCCCCCCCCCCCCCCCCCCCCCCCCCCCCCCCCCCCCCCCCCCCCCCCCCCCCCCCCCCCCCCCCCCCCCCCCCCCCCCCCCCCCCCCCCCCCCCCCCCCCCCCCCCCCCCCCCCCCCCCCCCCCCCCCCCCCCCCCCCCCCCCCCCCCCCCCCCCCCCCCCCCCCCCCCCCCCCCCCCCCCCCCCCCCCCCCCCCCCCCCCCCCCCCCCCCCCCCCCCCCCCCCCCCCCCCCCCCCCCCCCCCCCCCCCCCCCCCCCCCCCCCCCCCCCCCCCCCCCCCCCCCCCCCCCCCCCCCCCCCCCCCCCCCCCCCCCCCCCCCCCCCCCCCCCCCCCCCCCCCCCCCCCCCCCCCCCCCCCCCCCCCCCCCCCCCCCCCCCCCCCCCCCCCCCCCCCCCCCCCCCCCCCCCCCCCCCCCCCCCCCCCCCCCCCCCCCCCCCCCCCCCCCCCCCCCCCCCCCCCCCCCCCCCCCCCCCCCCCCCCCCCCCCCCCCCCCCCCCCCCCCCCCCCCCCCCCCCCCCCCCCCCCCCCCCCCCCCCCCCCCCCCCCCCCCCCCCCCCCCCCCCCCCCCCCCCCCCCCCCCCCCCCCCCCCCCCCCCCCCCCCCCCCCCCCCCCCCCCCCCCCCCCCCCCCCCCCCCCCCCCCCCCCCCCCCCCCCCCCCCCCCCCCCCCCCCCCCCCCCCCCCCCCCCCCCCCCCCCCCCCCCCCCCCCCCCCCCCCCCCCCCCCCCCCCCCCCCCCCCCCCCCCCCCCCCCCCCCCCCCCCCCCCCCCCCCCCCCCCCCCCCCCCCCCCCCCCCCCCCCCCCCCCCCCCCCCCCCCCCCCCCCCCCCCCCCCCCCCCCCCCCCCCCCCCCCCCCCCCCCCCCCCCCCCCCCCCCCCCCCCCCCCCCCCCCCCCCCCCCCCCCCCCCCCCCCCCCCCCCCCCCCCCCCCCCCCCCCCCCCCCCCCCCCCCCCCCCCCCCCCCCCCCCCCCCCCCCCCCCCCCCCCCCCCCCCCCCCCCCCCCCCCCCCCCCCCCCCCCCCCCCCCCCCCCCCCCCCCCCCCCCCCCCCCCCCCCCCCCCCCCCCCCCCCCCCCCCCCCCCCCCCCCCCCCCCCCCCCCCCCCCCCCCCCCCCCCCCCCCCCCCCCCCCCCCCCCCCCCCCCCCCCCCCCCCCCCCCCCCCCCCCCCCCCCCCCCCCCCCCCCCCCCCCCCCCCCCCCCCCCCCCCCCCCCCCCCCCCCCCCCCCCCCCCCCCCCCCCCCCCCCCCCCCCCCCCCCCCCCCCCCCCCCCCCCCCCCCCCCCCCCCCCCCCCCCCCCCCCCCCCCCCCCCCCCCCCCCCCCCCCCCCCCCCCCCCCCCCCCCCCCCCCCCCCCCCCCCCCCCCCCCCCCCCCCCCCCCCCCCCCCCCCCCCCCCCCCCCCCCCCCCCCCCCCCCCCCCCCCCCCCCCCCCCCCCCCCCCCCCCCCCCCCCCCCCCCCCCCCCCCCCCCCCCCCCCCCCCCCCCCCCCCCCCCCCCCCCCCCCCCCCCCCCCCCCCCCCCCCCCCCCCCCCCCCCCCCCCCCCCCCCCCCCCCCCCCCCCCCCCCCCCCCCCCCCCCCCCCCCCCCCCCCCCCCCCCCCCCCCCCCCCCCCCCCCCCCCCCCCCCCCCCCCCCCCCCCCCCCCCCCCCCCCCCCCCCCCCCCCCCCCCCCCCCCCCCCCCCCCCCCCCCCCCCCCCCCCCCCCCCCCCCCCCCCCCCCCCCCCCCCCCCCCCCCCCCCCCCCCCCCCCCCCCCCCCCCCCCCCCCCCCCCCCCCCCCCCCCCCCCCCCCCCCCCCCCCCCCCCCCCCCCCCCCCCCCCCCCCCCCCCCCCCCCCCCCCCCCCCCCCCCCCCCCCCCCCCCCCCCCCCCCCCCCCCCCCCCCCCCCCCCCCCCCCCCCCCCCCCCCCCCCCCCCCCCCCCCCCCCCCCCCCCCCCCCCCCCCCCCCCCCCCCCCCCCCCCCCCCCCCCCCCCCCCCCCCCCCCCCCCCCCCCCCCCCCCCCCCCCCCCCCCCCCCCCCCCCCCCCCCCCCCCCCCCCCCCCCCCCCCCCCCCCCCCCCCCCCCCCCCCCCCCCCCCCCCCCCCCCCCCCCCCCCCCCCCCCCCCCCCCCCCCCCCCCCCCCCCCCCCCCCCCCCCCCCCCCCCCCCCCCCCCCCCCCCCCCCCCCCCCCCCCCCCCCCCCCCCCCCCCCCCCCCCCCCCCCCCCCCCCCCCCCCCCCCCCCCCCCCCCCCCCCCCCCCCCCCCCCCCCCCCCCCCCCCCCCCCCCCCCCCCCCCCCCCCCCCCCCCCCCCCCCCCCCCCCCCCCCCCCCCCCCCCCCCCCCCCCCCCCCCCCCCCCCCCCCCCCCCCCCCCCCCCCCCCCCCCCCCCCCCCCCCCCCCCCCCCCCCCCCCCCCCCCCCCCCCCCCCCCCCCCCCCCCCCCCCCCCCCCCCCCCCCCCCCCCCCCCCCCCCCCCCCCCCCCCCCCCCCCCCCCCCCCCCCCCCCCCCCCCCCCCCCCCCCCCCCCCCCCCCCCCCCCCCCCCCCCCCCCCCCCCCCCCCCCCCCCCCCCCCCCCCCCCCCCCCCCCCCCCCCCCCCCCCCCCCCCCCCCCCCCCCCCCCCCCCCCCCCCCCCCCCCCCCCCCCCCCCCCCCCCCCCCCCCCCCCCCCCCCCCCCCCCCCCCCCCCCCCCCCCCCCCCCCCCCCCCCCCCCCCCCCCCCCCCCCCCCCCCCCCCCCCCCCCCCCCCCCCCCCCCCCCCCCCCCCCCCCCCCCCCCCCCCCCCCCCCCCCCCCCCCCCCCCCCCCCCCCCCCCCCCCCCCCCCCCCCCCCCCCCCCCCCCCCCCCCCCCCCCCCCCCCCCCCCCCCCCCCCCCCCCCCCCCCCCCCCCCCCCCCCCCCCCCCCCCCCCCCCCCCCCCCCCCCCCCCCCCCCCCCCCCCCCCCCCCCCCCCCCCCCCCCCCCCCCCCCCCCCCCCCCCCCCCCCCCCCCCCCCCCCCCCCCCCCCCCCCCCCCCCCCCCCCCCCCCCCCCCCCCCCCCCCCCCCCCCCCCCCCCCCCCCCCCCCCCCCCCCCCCCCCCCCCCCCCCCCCCCCCCCCCCCCCCCCCCCCCCCCCCCCCCCCCCCCCCCCCCCCCCCCCCCCCCCCCCCCCCCCCCCCCCCCCCCCCCCCCCCCCCCCCCCCCCCCCCCCCCCCCCCCCCCCCCCCCCCCCCCCCCCCCCCCCCCCCCCCCCCCCCCCCCCCCCCCCCCCCCCCCCCACCACAAAGTGCTAGATGTAAAATACATCAGCCGCTCATCTCTGAACTTAACTGCCGAAACTGAATTTAACTATTGAAACTGAATTTAACTGTCAAAACTGAATTTTGCGGTCGAAACTGAATTTTACTGTTGAAACAGAATGCACTAGTAGCAGAAAAGCAGTAGCAGCAGCAGCAACAGCGCCCAGAGCAGCAGCGCGTGCGAGAGCCGGGGCAGCTGGTCATGTAGCAGCATCTCGGGTAGCAGTTGCAGGGGCTCAAGGGAGAGCAAGAGCGAGAGCAGCAACGTGAGCAAGAGCAGACTAGGCAGGGGACCGGGAGCAAGAGCAGAGTAGCAGCGCGAGCAGGAGCCAAAGCAGCAGCAGCTCCTACTGATGTGGATGTCGCCGCCGAGGGAGCGACATCATGGAGGAAGTGGCCGGTGATGCCGCCGTGGATGGAGCCATGCCATGTCGGCTCGGGACCGAGTGCCGGCAGCACCGTGAGATTGAATCAAGAAGAAAATGCGGCAATTAGTGTAGAACCTCTTTGGTGGCACCGATTAGGCCTCAGCTTCAACTGAGGAATCGGCTATGATGCTGCTCTTCCGGTGGTGTAGGTGAAGACGGTGGTGTGGGAATGGAGGTGGCGCGAAAGACGAGGGGAACATCAGGGGAGCTCCTTGGAGGTGGAGGACAGGGTGGCTGAATCGGCGGACAACGAGATCGACAATGGATCCTCATCCAGTGCGGTGGATGAGGGACGTCGAGGTGTTGCTGTGGACTACGTTGTCGGGGAAGAGGCTCCGGCTGGGTGGCGGACGGAGGAGGGTGTGGGGCTTCGCGGGTTTTCGCGGCCTCGGTGTATGAATGGGTGGGCGCATGGGATGGGAGGGGGAACCATGTCTTAGGGACGCGCTTGTCCGAAATGTGGGGTAAGTTACGAAAGTACCTCCACCGATTTGAGCTAGGCGGTTCTTTCGGTTCAGGGGTATCACGGGCATTTCGCATGTCGGGATTTCGCAGGAGGTGGGAGTTTTCGCGCGTGTTGTAATTTTGGGATAGCAAGGCGCGGGTTGAGATGGAGGGAGTTTTCGGAGCACAACAAGACAAAGATATATCTTAAATATTTTGGGGTAACAAGGCACGGGTTAAAATTTCCAGACCCCCCCCCCCCCCCCCCCCCCCCCCCCCCCCCCCCCCCCCCCCCCCCCCCCCCCCCCCCCCCCCCCCCCCCCCCCCCCCCCCCCCCCCCCCCCCCCCCCCCCCCCCCCCCCCCCCCCCCCCCCCCCCCCCCCCCCCCCCCCCCCCCCCCCCCCCCCCCCCCCCCCCCCCCCCCCCCCCCCCCCCCCCCCCCCCCCCCCCCCCCCCCCCCCCCCCCCCCCCCCCCCCCCCCCCCCCCCCCCCCCCCCCCCCCCCCCCCCCCCCCCCCCCCCCCCCCCCCCCCCCCCCCCCCCCCCCCCCCCCCCCCCCCCCCCCCCCCCCCCCCCCCCCCCCCCCCCCCCCCCCCCCCCCCCCCCCCCCCCCCCCCCCCCCCCCCCCCCCCCCCCCCCCCCCCCCCCCCCCCCCCCCCCCCCCCCCCCCCCCCCCCCCCCCCCCCCCCCCCCCCCCCCCCCCCCCCCCCCCCCCCCCCCCCCCCCCCCCCCCCCCCCCCCCCCCCCCCCCCCCCCCCCCCCCCCCCCCCCCCCCCCCCCCCCCCCCCCCCCCCCCCCCCCCCCCCCCCCCCCCCCCCCCCCCCCCCCCCCCCCCCCCCCCCCCCCCCCCCCCCCCCCCCCCCCCCCCCCCCCCCCCCCCCCCCCCCCCCCCCCCCCCCCCCCCCCCCCCCCCCCCCCCCCCCCCCCCCCCCCCCCCCCCCCCCCCCCCCCCCCCCCCCCCCCCCCCCCCCCCCCCCCCCCCCCCCCCCCCCCCCCCCCCCCCCCCCCCCCCCCCCCCCCCCCCCCCCCCCCCCCCCCCCCCCCCCCCCCCCCCCCCCCCCCCCCCCCCCCCCCCCCCCCCCCCCCCCCCCCCCCCCCCCCCCCCCCCCCCCCCCCCCCCCCCCCCCCCCCCCCCCCCCCCCCCCCCCCCCCCCCCCCCCCCCCCCCCCCCCCCCCCCCCCCCCCCCCCCCCCCCCCCCCCCCCCCCCCCCCCGTACATGTGGCAAAATCTGGTGGAATCTAGATGATATCCAACGGCCAGTTGTGTTCAAATTTGCCATCTCTGCACCATCTGATTGGCCTCATCCAATGACCATCTTTCAAAGTTAAAGTTATCCACACACACTATATAAAAAATATAAAATAGAATATATATAGGGGTATAGATATAGATATGTGCTGCGAAAGCCACCCATCATCTCCAATTAGAATAGTGTGTCCATGCATGGATGCAATGTGGCCAAACGATGTCTGCCATCGATATCTCAAATGCAAATTAGTCTGACCTTGTTCAATGTGTATACAGTACAACATGCTCGTTTCCAAACCACACCACGCATATCTTAGTTATATTCATGTATGCATGGGTTTCAAACATCATGATCTCTTATTCAAATATTTGAATTCTATTTTACATTGATTATGACGTCACCTAGTCTTTTACACCCACACAGTCATCTTCTCTTTATAATTGTACCATTAACTTTCCCTCGTGCATGCATGCACACACAGTACCAGTCGGCATTATCCATCGCACACATGCAATCTTTTTCTCTAGGTCGGTCTCCCATGCATGCACACACACGCACACCTCCCCGTCTCCATCATATCGGGCATTCTTTATCTCTCACGTGCATGCGCAATGATCGATGTTCCTCTATGTGTGTGTATGTATAGCTAGGTCTTTCACATTTTTTCACACAAACCGATCAATCTATATATCTAGTGAGGTCTCACCCTCTTTTCCACATCCACATCGATCAATCTATACCTCTCTATCTAGGATTACATAGCTAATACACCCACATTAATTATATATCCAACGTCCCCCTCTCATCATCCATGCCTCCGCTTCATCTCTCCCCCCCCCCCCCCCCCCCCCCCCCCCCCCCCCCCCCCCCCCCCCCCCCCCCCCCCCCCCCCCCCCCCCCCCCCCCCCCCCCCCCCCCCCCCCCCCCCCCCCCCCCCCCCCCCCCCCCCCCCCCCCCCCCCCCCCCCCCCCCCCCCCCCCCCCCCCCCCCCCCCCCCCCCCCCCCCCCCCCCCCCCCCCCCCCCCCCCCCCCCCCCCCCCCCCCCCCCCCCCCCCCCCCCCCCCCCCCCCCCCCCCCCCCCCCCCCCCCCCCCCCCCCCCCCCCCCCCCCCCCCCCCCCCCCCCCCCCCCCCCCCCCCCCCCCCCCCCCCCCCCCCCCCCCCCCCCCCCCCCCCCCCCCCCCCCCCCCCCCCCCCCCCCCCCCCCCCCCCCCCCCCCCCCCCCCCCCCCCCCCCCCCCCCCCCCCCCCCCCCCCCCCCCCCCCCCCCCCCCCCCCCCCCCCCCCCCCCCCCCCCCCCCCCCCCCCCCCCCCCCCCCCCCCCCCCCCCCCCCCCCCCCCCCCCCCCCCCCCCCCCCCCCCCCCCCCCCCCCCCCCCCCCCCCCCCCCCCCCCCCCCCCCCCCCCCCCCCCCCCCCCCCCCCCCCCCCCCCCCCCCCCCCCCCCCCCCCCCCCCCCCCCCCCCCCCCCCCCCCCCCCCCCCCCCCCCCCCCCCCCCCCCCCCCCCCCCCCCCCCCCCCCCCCCCCCCCCCCCCCCCCCCCCCCCCCCCCCCCCCCCCCCCCCCCCCCCCCCCCCCCCCCCCCCCCCCCCCCCCCCCCCCCCCCCCCCCCCCCCCCCCCCCCCCCCCCCCCCCCCCCCCCCCCCCCCCCCCCCCCCCCCCCCCCCCCCCCCCCCCCCCCCCCCCCCCCCCCCCCCCCCCCCCCCCCCCCCCCCCCCCCCCCCCCCCCCCCCCCCCCCCCCCCCCCCCCCCCCCCCCCCCCCCCCCCCCCCCCCCCCCCCCCCCCCCCCCCCCCCCCCCCCCCCCCCCCCCCCCCCCCCCCCCCCCCCCCCCCCCCCCCCCCCCCCCCCCCCCCCCCCCCCCCCCCCCCCCCCCCCCCCCCCCCCCCCCCCCCCCCCCCCCCCCCCCCCCCCCCCCCCCCCCCCCCCCCCCCCCCCCCCCCCCCCCCCCCCCCCCCCCCCCCCCCCCCCCCCCCCCCCCCCCCCCCCCCCCCCCCCCCCCCCCCCCCCCCCCCCCCCCCCCCCCCCCCCCCCCCCCCCCCCCCCCCCCCCCCCCCCCCCCCCCCCCCCCCCCCCCCCCCCCCCCCCCCCCCCCCCCCCCCCCCCCCCCCCCCCCCCCCCCCCCCCCCCCCCCCCCCCCCCCCCCCCCCCCCCCCCCCCCCATTACAACGCGCACGAAAACTCCCACCTCCTGTGAAATCCCGACACGCGAAATCCCCGTGATACCCCTGAACCGAAAGAACCGCCTAGGTCAAATCGGTGGGGGTACTTTCGTAACTTACCCCACATTTCAGACAAGCGCGTCCCTAAGCCATGGTTCCCCACTACCATCCCATCCGCCCACCCATTCGTACACCGAGGCCGCGAAAACCCACGAAGCCCCACATCCTCCTCCGTCCGCCACCCAGCCAGAGCCTCTTCCCCGATGACATCGTCCACAGCAACACCTCGACGTCCCTCATCCACCGTACCGGATGAGGATCCGTCGTCGATCTCTTCATCCCGCCGGTTCAGCCACCCCTTCCTCCACCTCCAAGGAGCTGCCCTGATGTTCCCCTCGTCTTTCGCGCCACCTCCATTCCCACACCACCGTCTTCACCTGCACCACCGGAAGAGCATCATCATCACCGTTTCCTCAGATGAAGCTGAGGCCTAATCGGTGCCACCAAAGAAGTTGTACACTAATCGCCGCATTTTCTTCTTGATTCGATCTCATGGTGCTGCCGGCGCTCGGTCCCGAGCCGACACGGCGCGGCTCCATCCACAGCGGCGTCGCCGGCCACTTCCTCCATGACGTCGCTCCCTCGGCGTCAACGTCCACATCAGTAGGAGCTGCAGCTGCTTTAGCTCTCGCTCGCGCTGCTGCTCTGCTCTTGCTCTCGGTCCCCTGCTTGGTCTGCTCTTGCTATTGCTCTTGCTCGTGCTGCTGCTCTCGCTCTTGTTCTTGCTTGTGATGCTGCTCTGATTTAGCTACACTTCAGTTGACTGAAACGACTTTTGGGTCAGTCGATTTTCAGGGGGTGGGGGGGCTCACCGGAGTTAAGGAAGAACTAGCCACAGCGGGGAGGGGGCCTCGCCGGAGAGGTACCCCACTATCTATCTTAGGGTTCAGGGTGGGGGCGGTGGTCGCCGGCGGTGGTGGGGCAATGGCGTGGGGATCACCGGAGAAAAAGCTCGGCACGGGGGGGGGGGGGGGGCCCCCCCCCCCCCCCCCCCCCCCCCCCCCCCCCCCCCCCCCCCCCCCCCCCCCCCCCCCCCCCCCCCCCCCCCCCCCCCCCCCCCCCCCCCCCCCCCCCCCCCCCCCCCCCCCCCCCCCCCCCCCCCCCCCCCCCCCCCCCCCCCCCCCCCCCCCCCCCCCCCCCCCCCCCCCCCCCCCCCCCCCCCCCCCCCCCCCCCCCCCCCCCCCCCCCCCCCCCCCCCCCCCCCCCCCCCCCCCCCCCCCCCCCCCCCCCCCCCCCCCCCCCCCCCCCCCCCCCCCCCCCCCCCCCCCCCCCCCCCCCCCCCCCCCCCCCCCCCCCCCCCCCCCCCCCCCCCCCCCCCCCCCCCCCCCCCCCCCCCCCCCCCCCCCCCCCCCCCCCCCCCCCCCCCCCCCCCCCCCCCCCCCCCCCCCCCCCCCCCCCCCCCCCCCCCCCCCCCCCCCCCCCCCCCCCCCCCCCCCCCCCCCCCCCCCCCCCCCCCCCCCCCCCCCCCCCCCCCCCCCCCCCCCCCCCCCCCCCCCCCCGTACCTCGGGCTCCATCTCCAGACGCCTAAGATCTTCTTCCCCTCCTCCGACATCCAAGTCAGCCGGAGCATCCTCACCGGCCAACCCAATCACGCTGAGATCGACATGGCTTCGCCAAAGAGGTTGTACACTTCTTGTGGTTTGACTTAATCTCACCATGCTTCTTTGCATCCTGTGATCTTCCAATTCTTGTGAACCAAACACCCAGATTGGCAGAAATCCTGTGTTTTTAAATTCTCTATTTTGCACGTGCATTCCTATCCTCTTCCTGTCTATTTCCTATCCCTGCATTGTTAGAATCCTCAAATTCAAACAAGCCCTTACACAATTACTTCTGTTACAGATATGTGTCAAAGAAAACCTTGTGTGGTTTGTCCTGCTCCTGCGGTGCTGTGTTCCACCCCAGCTTAGCTGCTCCAACGACGGAAGGGTTCACCACAGCAGGGATCTGCTCTCCAGACTATCTTTCGCCGCCTCAGATCTTCTTCCCCGCTGCCGGCAGCCACGACAACTGCATTACCATCATCAACTGAGCAGATGACCTTGAGGACTACACGGGTCCGCAAGAGAGGTCGCACTCTTCCGTGTCTGCTTATGTTATGCACCGCTTAATATGATGACATGCTACTTTATCGTCGTGTTCATCTATTAGACTCCGACTCAGGTCCAAACTTATGCTGAAACTTGAGTTTTTAAATGGTTGTGGGGTACATATTGGGGCAGCAATCAGTACTATATGTCTACTATCTGGTTAATCTCGGGTGTCTACTATGAGTTTCATGTTGGGTGCAAACAAACATTAAAGGAGCCATTATCTGTATTTTTTAACTAAAGCTATTATCTGCCTGCTATCATTGGTTTTGGCCCCCCCCCCCCCCCCCCCCCCCCCCCCCCCCCCCCCCCCCCCCCCCCCCCCCCCCCCCCCCCCCCCCCCCCCCCCCCCCCCCCCCCCCCCCCCCCCCCCCCCCCCCCCCCCCCCCCCCCCCCCCCCCCCCCCCCCCCCCCCCCCCCCCCCCCCCCCCCCCCCCCCCCCCCCCCCCCCCCCCCCCCCCCCCCCCCCCCCCCCCCCCCCCCCCCCCCCCCCCCCCCCCCCCCCCCCCCCCCCCCCCCCCCCCCCCCCCCCCCCCCCCCCCCCCCCCCCCCCCCCCCCCCCCCCCCCCCCCCCCCCCCCCCCCCCCCCCCCCCCCCCCCCCCCCCCCCCCCCCCCCCCCCCCCCCCCCCCCCCCCCCCCCCCCCCCCCCCCCCCCCCCCCCCCCCCCCCCCCCCCCCCCCCCCCCCCCCCCCCCCCCCCCCCCCCCCCCCCCCCCCCCCCCCCCCCCCCCCCCCCCCCCCCCCCCCCCCCCCCCCCCCCCCCCCCCCCCCCCCCCCCCCCCCCCCCCCCCCCCCCCCCCCCCCCCCCCCCCCCCCCCCCCCCCCCCCCCCCCCCCCCCCCCCCCCCCCCCCCCCCCCCCCCCCCCCCCCCCCCCCCAGGGGCAGGCGGGGCGGCGCACCACCGGCCGTGGGCGGCGGGGGGCGGCTGTTTGGCCGGTGGTGGCTGGCGGCTCAGGGGGGTGGAGGTTGAAGATGAACTGCAGGCCCTTGATTTCGTATCCAACGGCTGGAAAATCGATAGACTAGAGATGAAAAAGTCAGTCGACTGACATGTAGCCTCACCTGATGCGACTACACGACCAGCTGCCCCGGCTCTCGCATGCGCTGCTGCTGCTACTGCTTTTCTGCTACTAGTGCGTTCAGTTTCGACAGCAAAATTCAGTTTCGACAGTTAAGTTCAGTTTCGACAGTTACATTCAGTTTCGACAGTTAAGTTCAGAGATGAGCGGCTGATGTATTTTACATCTAGCACTTTGTGGTTATGTATTTTACGTCATCTATTGGAGATGCTATTAGAATTCCACTAAGGTTAACGTTGTCTCTCTTGTCCTGCTTCAGCCTCGGCGTCGTACAACTCACCGGAGCTGCTCCAACGATGAAACCCTCCATCAGAGCGGAGCAGTACCCCGGGCTCCATCTCCAGACGCCTAAGATCTTCTTCCCCTCCTCCGACAGCCAAGTCAGCCGGAGCATCCTCACCGACCAACCCAATCATGCTAAGATCGACATGGCTTCGCCAACGAGGTTGTACACTTGTTGCATCTCTTTTTACTCTACATGTTATATATATTGTCCACTGAGCACACGTAGTAACGTGAAATACGATTATTTTATCCTACTATATGACAAGTAGTGAGGTACCAGGCAACTTAGCTATCCGTGATGGACTCTCTTGAACGCCATCATTATTAATCTCTGCTCGTTTGAGCTGTGCATTTGTCGATGGGCCTGGGAGTTGAGCTAGTAGGGCAGTGGCCTGGATCCAAAGTAATAGAAGTAGCACAAAAACATTTTTTGAGTGTAGGCTTTTCCTTGCTCAAGCCTACCTACTAGAATCGCCAGTGCTTGAAAGGAAAAGTGAAGGAAAAACATAGGAATTGGAAAGTTTCCTATGGTACTACTATTCATGAATTTGGTTCAAAGGAATGGAGCAAAGGAAAACTGTAGGATTTGTTCCTTTAGTGTCTCCTTGAAAGAAAAACCATAGGAATTTTAGTTTCCACTTGTCCTCCTTTTCAAATTCCTATTCATGAAGCACAAGACTAAGAGATAGTAGCATAATAGCATTATAACCGTACATTTTCTTGTGGTTTGACTTAATCTCACCATGCTTCTTTGCATCTTGTGATCTTCCAATTCTTGTGAATCAAACACCCAGATTGGCATAAATCCTGTGTTTTTAAATTCTCTATTTTGCACGTGCATTCCTATCCTATTCCTGTCTATTTCCTATCCCTGCATTGTTAGAATCCTCAAATTCAAACAAGCCCTTACACAATTACTTCTGTTATAGATATGTGTCAAAGAAAACCTTGTGTGGTTTGTCCTGCTCCTGCTGCGCTGTGTTCCACCCCAGCTTAGCTGCTCCAACAACGGAAGGGTTCACCACATCAGGGATCCACTCTCCAGACTGTCTTTCGCTGCCTCAGATCTTCTTCCCCACCGCCGGCAGCCACGACAACTGCATTACCATCATCAACTGAGCAGATGACCCTGAGGACTACACGGGTCCGCAAGAGAGGTCGCACTCTTCCGTGTCTGCTTACGTTATGCATCGCTTAATATGATGACATGCTACTTTATCGTCGTGTTCACCTATTAGACTCCGAGTCAGGTCCAAACTAATGTTGAAACTTGAGTTTTTAAATGGTTGTGGGGTACATATTGGGGCAGCAATCAGTACTATCTGTCTACTATCTGGTTAATCTCGGGTGTCTACTATGAGTTTCATGTTGGGTGCAAACAAACATTAAAGGGGCCATTATCTGTATTTTTTAACTAAAGCTATTATCTGCCTGCTATCATTGGTTTTGGGTCTATCCACAGTTTGCTACCATCACTCTAGATTTGTGCATGCACTCCTTACATAATCTCACTATGTTTTATTCCTATGCATGTCAGTTATTGTACACAATGGAGCTGAACATGTAGAGCAAAAGAGACGAGCCTTGGGTGGCAATAAAATTTCATGCAGACGTCGCTCCATGGTGGGCGCAAAGGCAGCCCCCCTCCACCCATTTCGGATCGTAATCAGGAGGAAGATAACTTTTCTGAGGGTGATTCAGAAGGAGAAGACCACTCCTATTTACCCCCTGAGGTCTTCGCTCTAACTTGGCATGCTGATGTTGGTAATATCATGCATATGGTGCCTTGCATTGCTTACTGTATACATCATATATGTCATCTGCTTAGTTTAGACATGCTTTGTGTCAATGACATCTATTTAGTTTCTTTATCGTATATGTGAATCATGCAATGCCATCTTGTTTAGCCAGGCATCATATATGTGAATTTTGCAATGCCACCCTGGTTAGCCGGTCATCTTATATGTGAATTATATCATGCCATCATTTTTTATTACGTGTTAAATTTGTCAACAATTTTAGTACATTCAATTACCCTTCCTGTGCATCAGCCATTCGGCACGGTCATGGAAAAATCTGAAGTGGAAACAAGGTCTTCAGAGCAGACAATGCAATCTGACGAAGCGCATGTCTTGCTGGTTACGGATAGCTCCATAGAGGAGGATTCAGAGACAGATGACCAGTCCTATTTCCCCCCGAGGTGCATGCTCTAACTTGGCAGGGTTATGTTGCTCATATCGTGCGTCTGGTATCTTGCATTGCTATGTCATTTGCTTAGTTTAGATATGCTTTGTGTGAATGCCACCTGTTTAGTGTCTAATTACCATATATGTGAATTATGCGATGCCATCTTGTTGCAAGACATTATATATGTGAATTATGCAATGCTGTTGCAAGGCATTATATATGTGAATTATGCAATGCCATGCTGTTTAGCCAAGCGTCATATATGTGAATTATATCATGCCGTCCTTTTTTTGTATTTCTCATTGCATTTGTCGACAATTTTTGTATATTCAACTGCTCTTCCTGTGCATTAGCCATTTGAATTGGTGATGGAGAAATTTGGAGTGAAAACAAGGTCTTCAGAGCATACAATGCTACCTGCTGAAGCAGATATCTTGCTGGTTACAGATAGCTCTTCAGAGGAGGATTTAGAGGCAGATGACCAGTCTTATTATCCCCCTGAGGTGTATGCTCAAACTTGGCAGGGTTATATTACTCATATCATGCATATGTTGTATTGCAATGCTTAGTTTTTACATCATATGCACAATATTGAATGCCATCTCCTTAGTTGACACACCATATATGCGATTGCCGTCTGCTCACTTGCTTAGTATATAAATCATATATTTGAATTATATCATGCCAAGATGTTTACATAGACAGCATGTATCTGAATTATGGCATGCCAACCCATTTTCTAAAGACATAATATAGTTATATCATCTCATCCTGTTTACATAGTCATCATATTTCGAATTATGTCATTCTATTCTGTTTAGTTAGCCATCATACATTTGAAATTGTGTCATGCTATCCTGTTTAATTAGCCATCATATATGTGAAATTATGTCCTGCTATTCTGTTTGGTTAGACAACATAAATGTGAATTATTTCATGCCATGTTTTCTTCCCTACTATCCATTGCACCTGTCTATCTTACAATGTCTGTACATTCAATTACTTTTCTTGTTTATCAGCCATTTCAATTGGAGGGGGTGATGGCAGTATCTGTGGGAGTAAAAACACGGTCTTCAGAAAAGATCGTGCTACCTTTCGATGCAGATAGAACCACGGTTGTACTTGCCCAAGAACCAGCCCCACCACACATAACTCAGACTCACGCACATTGTACCCCTACCCAGTTGGACAGAGAACCAGCTACACCCCTTCTAACCCCAACCCCAGCAGATAGTAACCCAGTTCCAGTTGACACAGCACCGTCTCCACCACAGAGCACCCAAACATGAGCAGTTAGTAAGGCAACTGCGGTGCCCAAAGCACGAGGACCACCACTCTGAACCCCAAGTCAACGCTTAAAGCAGACGAAGAATTGTTCTCAGGTCAGGTTCCATAGCTATGGTTCATACTACTTTGCCCTTGCATCACTGTATTTACTCATACCAACTAATTTCAAATTTGAAGGATGCAATTGAAACTCCAATGGCACAACAAGTATGTTTTAAACCTCTTTCTTTAACGTGTTTGCTGTTGTAACTTGCTCTATGTTGATTTCAGTTTCAATTGAATAAACAGTTATGTTCTCATGCCATGCACATTACAAGTGTTGTTATTGCTGTGTAGTTTCCCACACTTATATTCTGTCTATGCTTCTTTGTCTTAAATAGATATGATTCAAACTGTATCCATCTTGATTTGGCAACATAAACTAGAATGATATAGACCATAGAGTGACCATACTACATAGATATATGTTTGTTTCATGCTGTTATCCTGTCCACCTTACTACTGAACTGGTTTACCAAAATGAGTTTCATATACTACATTGTAAACCTGTGATGTGTTTGTTTGTTTCTCTTTTAGAACGCAAATAAAATATTGGAGAAGGGTACCCCGTTATGCAATGGTAAAGGAAGTAATGCAGATAAGGTTCAAGATAGTGAGACATCCCTGTTGGTCTCCAAGAAAGCTGATAAAAACTATATTGAAGACACTGAGACAACCCCAAAGTCCTGTCTTGATGTAGTGTTCGAGTTACTGGCTACTACTGCTGGCACCAGCTCTTTGAACTCGCTGCCTGAATCAGTTCGGCTTCTTGAGTCTCAACTTCAAGTTGAAAGACATCGATCAGATGTTATGCGACAGGAAGCCGAAGGACTGAGGAAGTCCCTGCAGAATTCAGATGCATACTTTCTGGTGCAACAGCAAGTGCTGGAGGATTTAAGTGCCAAACAAGAGAAAGTTAATAAGCTTGCTAAGCATCTTGCCAGCATTATGGGTACCCAGGATATTGTTTCTTGAGCTCTTCTGAAGTGGTTTCAGTTCTGGACTTGTTTTGCTGCGGCGTTTATTTGCACTGGTCGCCAACTTTGACAACCAGTGTATATGATATGCTGCTTTGTTCCCTATATTTGCACTATTGGCGAACTTTGATGCCCGGTGGATGTAATATGTGTAATAGCCGTGATAGCCTAGTGTAAGTTGCTTGCTTATTTATTTCCTTGTTGTCTTGTTTATTTGTTTGCTTGTAGTCAGTGCAGTTCTTTTTCCGCGGTTTCCTAGTGGCCGCAATAACCTATTTTTTAAAACTAGGCCACAATAACCATGGGCTACATATTTACTGTAGTTACCATGGGCGTCCTACGGGCCGTAGAAACAATGGGCCTTCTAAGGGCCATAGAAACAATGGGCCTTCTACAGGCCGTAGCATCAATGGGCCTTCTACGTGCCGTGTGATCGATAGGCCAAACATGGGCCAATAACAGACCGCATTATGGGCCGTAAACGGGCTAGATTTGGAATCGTCCGTTCATGGGCCGACAATAACAGGCCGTCGTTAATTAGCCGTATTTGATGACGTTATGAAAACGGCCCAATGGATTAACGGGCAGCAAACGGGCCGATTGTAACCGCGGGCTGAATTTGGCCCACAGGCAGAAAAGGCCAGTGACGGGCCGTAAGTAACCGAATGCTGGAAATGAGCCCAAGAATAAATGGGCCCTGAGAAGGCCGAAAGATAACACGGGTTGGAAACGGCCCAATTTAATAATGGGCCGTTAATGGGTATAAAGGGGTACATTGTTCATTGCGGGCCAGATTCACCACGGGCCATTAATGGCCCAAGTGTTACAAATGGCCTCGTATGGGCCGAAAGACATCATGGGCCATACGTGGGCCGAAAGTTACAACGGGCTGGAATCATATTGGAAGGCCCAGATGAAGATACTGGGCTTAATTCGGATAGGCCGTAACGGGTCGTGAGTTAGCGGGCCGTAAATGGGCTATATACGAACAGGCCGTTAACAAGCTTTCCGTGGGCCGGCCCGTTACCTTTTGACCAAGTCAAACGGGCCGGCCTTTTCACCGGAATGGGCCTCTGTTGGGCCGTGCCATGTGTCGACGTATCATAGGCGCCTCCTGTCCAATGAATGGATGACATCTGTCCCAACGGTGAGCCAACACGTGTTTCCTCCGGCCAATGAGCATTTTACACGTGGAAAATCCTCATTGGTCCGGGCTGTTAACGGGTTATCAGATCCAAAACTGGACCCGATAGCTTAACGGTGACCCGTTATGGTGGATGCCACGTGTCGGTCACCCTTGACGAAAGCACTTCCATGACGCGCGATTTATCGTCATGGAAGTGGACACTTCCGTGATGATAATTTTGGTAATGTCATGGAACACTTCTACGACAGCACATGTATGACTATCTTGATTCTGTCATAAATTTGTCATGGATGTACATGCATGACAGAAAACGTGACCTACTGTGACAAACACGTATCATCACAGAAGTGTAATTTTTTTGTAGTGGTGCAGTGCTCATAGTACTCCCTCCTTCCATTTAGATAGGGCCTAAGAGCAAGTCTAATAAGGCCTAGTCAGCAGGCTATAAGACTTGCCATGTCATTAAAATCCTACTTGGAGGAGTGAGAAGAGAGGAGAGAGAGTGAAGCGGGCTCTTATTCTACAGCCCGGCTATAACACATAGATCAAGAAAAAATAGTATGCATGCATGCAACTCTCTTCCAATCATATACCTTGCTCATGCAAATATTAAATGCTTAGAGCCAACCTAATAGCCATTCTAAGAGCCAACCTATTACTTAACCATGCAAAGATTAAATGCTTATATGAGTATTTTTTATGATGGCTCTAAGTGAGGTGGCATCTCTTTATAGCCAACAGCCGGCTACATTATTAACCATGCTCTAATGCGTTTTTCAAAACCGCCTTTGACTATTGACAAGATTAATAGTACATGAGATGTATAATGTGAAAATTATATCATTGGAAGCTCCTTTCACATACGAATTTGACCGTATGCTTTGTGTAAGTTGCATGTCATGTATTATTACTCTAACATTTGGTCAAAGTTAGCCTCGAAAAACGCATTAGGCCCTGAATAGATGGAAGGAGGGAGTAGTAGTGGAAGTGGATCCTCTGACATAGGTATCCCTGCCTTACCCTCCCTTTCGGTCACTTACTGGTGGGCCCCATGCTTTTTAGGCCCCGCATGTCACTTACTCAATGGGTTCGGCCACATCAGGGGATCCTCATCCGTAGTATACTCCCTCTGTTTTTATTTACTCTGCATAAACGGAGGGAGTAGTAGTATAAATGATGCGGGCGGGGGAGGGGGAGGGACGTCGGTTTGCTCTCAACTGCGGTCCCACAAGCGAGCGAAAATGCAAGACGAAGCGCGTTCCATTCGGTGAGCGACGTGGAGGGTCCAGCGTGCCGGGGTGCAACGCAAACGCGACAGGAGCGATGTACAGTCAAAACCGATTGACCGGTCGTCCCGGAACCACTATTCACACCAGAACCTTCGCTACTCAGCCTACGCCAGCCACTGCCCCAAAACCACACCTCCTCTCTGACACGTCTCCGTCGTATCTATAATTTTTTATTGTTACATGCCAATATTATACCACTTTCACATACTTTTGGCAACTTTTTATATGATTTATTGGACTAACCTATTGATCCAGTGCCCAGTGCCAGTTCCTATTTTTTGCATGTTTTTTGTATCGTAGAGTATCCATATCAAACGAAGTCCAAATGCAATAAAATTTCACGGAGAATTGTTTTGGAATATAGGTGATTTTTGGGAGTTGGAATCACCGCAAACGGAGGCCCACACAGACCACAAGACACCAGGGCGCGCCAGAGGCCCCTGGCGTGTGGTGGTGGGTTGTGCCCTCCTCGAACATCGGTTGGAGCTCTACTTCGGGCGCAAGGAAGCTTCTATCCGAAAAAAATCGTGTTAAAATCTCAGCGCAATCGGAGTTACGGATCTCCCGGAATATAAGAAACAGTTTTCGGCCAGATCCGGGGGACGCGAAACAGAAGAGAACAGAGAGGGAGATCCAGGGGCTCCTGCCCCTCCGTGGACATGGAGGCCATGGACCAGAGGGGGAACTCTCCTCCCATCTAGGGGGAGGCCGAGGAAGAAGAAGGAGGAGGAGGGGGCTCTCTCCCCCTCGCTTCCGGTGGCGCCGGAGCGCCGCCGGGGCTAGGATCGTGACGGCGATCTACATCAACAATCTTGCTACCGTCAACACCAACTCTCTCCCCCTCTATGCAGTGGTGTAACACCTCTTCACCCCACTGTAATCTCTACTTAAACATGGTGCTCAACTCCATATATTATTTCCCAATGATATATGGTTATCTTATGATGTTTGAGTAGATCCGTTTTGTCCTGTGGGTTAATCATGATCTTGGTTGGTATGATTGTATATTTTATTTATGGTGCTGTCCTACGGTGCCCTCCATCTCGTGCAAATGTGAGGGACCCTCGCTATAGGGTGTTGCAATATGTTCATGGTTTGCTTACGGTGGGTTGCGAGAGTGACAGAAACTTAAACCCGAGTAGGTGGGCTATGATGTATGGGAGTAAAGAGGACTTGATACTTAATGCCATGGTTGGGTTTCACGACCTTAATGATCTTTAGTAGTTGCAGATTCTTGCTAGAGTTCCAATCATAAGTGCATATGATCCAAGTAGAGCAAGTATGTTAGCTCATGCCTCTCCCTCATATAAAATTACAAGAATGATTACCGATACTTGTTATCGATTGCCTAGGGACAAATAACTTTCTTGTTGACAAAACTCTCTACTAAAACTAACTTAGTTGTGTCTTTATCTAAACATCCCCTAGATTTTATTTACGTACTCTTTATTATCTTGCAAACCTATCCTATCACACCTACAAAGTACTTCTAGTTTCATACTTGTTCTAGGTAAAGCGAACGCCAAGCATGCGTAGAGTTGTATCGGTGGTCGATAGAATTTGAGGGAATATTTGTTCTACCTTTAGCTCCTCGTTGGGTTCGACACTCTTATTTATCGAAAAAGGCTAAAAATGATCCCCTATACTTGTGGGTTATCAAGACCTTTTTCTGGTGCCGTTGCCGGGGAGCAATAGCGTGGGGTGAATATTCTCGTGTTTGCTTGTTTGCTTTATCACTAAGTAGTTTTTATTTCCTGTTCTAAGTTGTTCTTTATCTTTAGTTATGGATATGGAACACGAAACACCAAAAAATTTAGTTGTACTTGCTACTCATGGAGATGGGGAACCTCCTAAAACCCTCGATGCTCGATATGTGAAAGATATTATGCATTACTTTGATAATCCTGAGAAAACCCCATTCAACTATATAATGGGAGTAACGTTGGATCAACTTGAATACTTTAGGGATTATCGCTTGACTCATAAAGGGAAATTGTTATGGGATCAAATTCATATGTTGCATTGGTATGCTTGGGAGCTATGCTTGAGATATGATTATACTTGTTGCTCTAGGATGAACACTCCACATCTTCCTTTTTCATGTGAATTTAATTATAATTAAACCTTGGCTTCTTATGCTAGAGGTATATATGATTACTATGATGTGGAATGAATAGAAGAATTTGTTGCTTTTAAGGGTGCTTATGAAATTGAATCTTTGTTTGAAAAATATGAAGCTTTTGATGATGATGTTTATAGACCTGAAAATTTTGCCATCCTTAAATATTGCTATGATAATTATAAATTTAATTCTGATATTGATGAATTTATTGAGAAAGTCTTCGCTGTCCAAGAAGAGACTAATATTTTGCAGGAGTCTATGGAAGAAGGAATTGATGAAACTGTGAGCTCATTGGATGAAAAAGATAATGAGGAGAGCAAAGAACAAAAGGAGGAAGATTGGATTAGCTACCCGTGCCCACCTTCTAATGAGAGTAACTCTTCAACTCATACATTATTTAATTTCCCTTCATGCTTACCGAAGGATGAATGCTATGATAATTGCTATGATCCCGTTGATTAATTTAAAATGTCCCTTTTTGATTAACTTGATGCTTGTTATGCTTGTGGCCAAGATGCCAATATGAATTATGCTTATGGAGATGAACTTGTTATAGTTCCTTATGTTAAGAATGAAATTGTTGCTATTGCACCCACACATGATAGTCCTATTATCTTTTTGAATTCTCCAAACTACACTATATCGGAGAAGTTTGCTCTTATTAAGGATTATATTGATGGGTTGCGTTCTACCACTACACATAATGATTTTGATGAATATAATATGCATGTCCTTTATGCTCCTACTTGCAATTATTATGAGAGAGGAACTATGTCTCCACCTCTCTATGTTTCTGACACGAAAAAATTGCAAGAAATTGCTTATGCTATGTATTGGCCTTTACTTGATGTTCATGAATTGTTCTTGTATGACATGCCGATGCATAGGAAGAGAGTTAGACTTCGTCGTTGCATGATATATGTTGCTTTGTGCTCACTACTAAATGCCAAATCATTGTTAATTAAAATTGGCTTTGATATACCTTGGGAACCGGGTGGATTCATTACTTTAGCACTTTATGCCTAGCTTAATGGCTTTAAAGAAAGCGCTACCAGGGAGACAACCCGGAAGTCTTAGAGAGTCATTTATTTCTGTTGAGTGCTTTTATAAAGTTTAAAAACAAAAATATATAGAGGGGAACTTAAAAACTTTTTCACAAAAGAGTGTTGGCAATAAGCCATGCCCGAGCGATGACGACTGGCGTCGGGTGCGCCATGTGCGGTCTATGCAGGGTGTGGGCATAGGGATCAGTTGGTCCGGCTGTGTTGAGCGCGTACGAGTGCGTGGCATGCGCACGGCCGGGCTATACGGATCACAGCGTGCGGCGCGGTTGCGTGGTAGCTAGCTTTGCGTGTGATGTGCGCATGCATGGAGTTAGTTGTGTGCATGCATGGTTAGTTAGCCAGGCCGTGGGTTAGTGGCCCGTGTGGCATTCTAGTTGGTTAGGGTGTGGGTGGCCCTGATGTGTGTGGCCGTGTGCTATTTAAGCAGCTAGTAGTCACCGTGAGGATGGGATGAGCCGAGTGTAGCCATGTAGCCACTGTAAGGAAGAAAAGGATTGGGGTGTTCGTGCGCCCGTGGCGGCGTTCGTGCGCCGGCCGGAAAATCTTGTGTCCACTGTTCTTCTTCTTCCACCTCCGTTCGAGTGTGAGGAGAGGTAGCTAGAGGGCTGCGGTTCCAACAAAGAGAAGCGATTGAAAGGTGACGCATTGCGGAAATGAGGGTCGACCTTGAACACTTGTGTTCATGCTCATGGAAACAATGTAGAATTTTTCATGAATATTCTCACAAAAATAATTATCCCCTTGTACAATTCCATTGTATTATAATAATAATGTGCCAAGGTTTGCCTTTAGGATGTTTACATTGCTTGTTGGTTTGTGCGGTGCAAAACAGAAACTTTGGCTGTAGTGCGCGATTTTACATTTTTACTGGAAATTCAAAAGGTTCTGAAACTTTTTGCACTATCTTTCTATACGAAATGTTTATTTTTCCTAATTTTTCAGAATTTTTGGAGTACCAGAAGTATGGTGAATGTTCAGATTACTACAGACTGTCCTGTTTAAGACAGATTCTGTTTTTGATGCATTGTTTGCTTGTTTTGATGAAACTATCGATTTCTATCAGTGGATTAAGCCATGAAAAAGTTATATTACAGTAGCTACAATGCAAAAACAAAATATGAATTGGTTTGCAACATTACTTAGAGTAGTGATTTGCTTTATTATACTAACGGATCTTACCAAACTTTCTGTTGAGTTTTGTGTGGATGAAGTGATCAAAGATCGAGGAGGTCTCGATATGAGGAGAAGGAGGAGAGGCAAGAGCTCAAGCTTGGGGATGCCCAAGGCACCCCAAGTAAATATTCAAGGAGACTCAAGCGTCTAAGCTTGGGGATGCCCCGGAAGGCATCCCATCTTTCTTCAACAAGTATCGGTATGTTTTCGGTTTCGTTTCGTTCATGTGATATGTGCAAATCCTGGAACGTCTTTTGCATTTAGTTTTTTCCTTTTTCTTTTATGCACCATGCTGGTATGAGACAGTCCATGGTTGATTTGTATAATGCTCATTGCACTTCACTTAAATCTTTTGAGTATGGCCTTGTAGAATGCTTCATGTGCTTCACTTATATCATTTGAAGTTTGGATTGCCTGTTTCTCTTCACATAGAAAACCGTTGTTTGAAGAATGCTCTTTTGCTTCACTTATATTTATTAGAGCATGGTCTTTTGTAGAAAGAATTAAACTCTCATGCTTCACTTATATCTATTTAGAGAGTCAAAAGGAATTGGTCAATTGCATGGTTAGTCATAAAATCCTACATAAAACTTATGGATCACTGAATATGATATGTTTGATTCCTTGCAATAGTTTTGCGATATAGAGATGGTAATATGTGGGAGGTACTAGTAAATGGTTGTGTTTAGTAAGAATATTGGTGTTAAGGCTTGTGATTCCTGGAGCATGCACGTATAGTCTCTCGTTACGCTATGAAGTTGGAGCATGATTTATTATTGATTGTCCTCCTTATGAGTGGCGGTCAGGGACGAGCGATGGTCTTTTCCTACCAATCTATCCCCCTAGGGGCATGCGTAGTAGTACTTTGCTTCAAGGGCTAATAAACTTTTCTAATAAGTATATGAGTTCTTTATGACTAATGTGAGTCCATGGATTATACGCACTCTTACCTTTCCACAATTTGCTAGCCTCTACGGTATCGTGCATTGCCCTTTCTCACATCGAGACGTGGTGCAAACTTCGCAGGTGCATCCAAACCCCGTGATATGATACGCTCTATCACACATAAGCCTTATTATATCTTCCTCAAAACAGCCACCATACCTACCTATTATGGCTTTTCCATGGCCATTCCGAGATATATTGCCATGCAACTTCCACCGCTTCCGTTTGATGACTTGAGCATTCATTGTCATATTGCTTTGCATGATCATATAGCTGACATAGTAGTTGTGGCTCAGCCATCATTCATCATTTTTCATATATGTTACGCTAGATCATTGCACATCCTGGTACATTGCCAGAGGCATTCATATAGAGTCATACTTTGTCATGGGTATCAAGTTGTAATTTTTATTTCTTTTGAGTTATAAGTAAATAGAAGTGTGATGATCATCATTATTCATTTTTAGAGCAGTGCCCCAGTGAGGAAAGGATGATGGAGACTATGATTCCCCCACAAGTCGGGATGAGACTCCGGACAATGAGAGAGAAAAATATATAAAAAAAAAGAAAAAAAGAAAAAAAAGGAAAAAAAAGGAAAAAAAAGAAATAAACAAAGAGAGAAGGGGCATATTTAGTATCCTTTACCACACTTGTGCTTCAAAGTAGCACCATGTTTTTCATATGGAGAGCCTCCTATGTTGTCACTTTCATATACTAGTGGGAATTTTTCATTATAGGATTAGATGCACACCCACTTAGTTTTCATATTGAGCTTTCATACACTTATAGCTCTTAGTGCATCCGTTGCATGGCAATCCCTACTCCTCGCATTGATATCAATTGATGGGCATCTCCATAGCCCGTTGGTTAGCCGCATCGATGTGAGACTTTCTAATTTTTTGTCGTCTTTATATTTACCCCTATCATTATACTCTATTCCACCCGTAGTGCTATATCCATGGCTTGCACTCATGTATTGCGTGATGGTTGAAAAAGCTGAAGCGCGTTAAAAAGTATGAACCAATTGCTCGGCTTGTCATCGGGGTTGTGCATGATAAATACTTTGTGTTAAGAAGACAGAGCATGACAAGACTATATGATTTTGTAGGGATAACTTTCTTTAGCATTGATATTTTGAAAGACATGATTGTTTGTTGGGATGCCTGGGTATTGATGTATTTATGTAAAATTATAGACTATTGCTTTGAATCACTTATGTCTTAATATTCATGCCATGATTAGATATATGATCAAGTTTATGCTAGGTAGCATTCCACATAAAAAATTATCTTTTTTATCATTTACCTGCTCGAGGACGAGCAGGAATTAAGCTTGGGGATGCTGATACGTCTCCGTCGTATCTATAATTTTTGATTGTTTCATGCCAATATTATACCACTTTCACATACTTTTGGCAACTTTTTATATGATTTATTGGACTAACCTATTGATCCAGTGCCCAGTGCCAGTTCCTATTTTCTGCATGTTTTTTTGTATCGCAGAGTATCCATATCAAACAAAGTCCAAATGCAATAAAATTTCACGGAGAATTGTTTTGGAATATATGTGATTTTTGGGAGTTGGAATCACCGCAAACGGAGGCCCACACAGACCACAAGACACCAGGGCACGCCAGAGGCCCCTGGCGTGTGGTGGTGGGTTGGGCCCTCCTTGAACGTCAGTTGGAGCTCTACTTCGGGCGCAAGGAAGCTTATATCTGGAAAAAAATCGTGTTAAAATCTCAGTGCAATCGGAGTTACGGATCTCCCGGAATATAAGAAACAATTTTCAGCCAGATCAGGGGAACGCGAAACAGAAGAGAACAGAGAGGGATATCCAATCTCAGAGGGGCTCCCGCCCCTCCGTGGCCATAGAGGCCATGGACCAGATGGGGAACTCTCCTCCCATCTAGGGGGAGGCCGAGGAAGAAGAAGAAGGAGGGGGCTCTCTCCCCCTCGCTTCCGGTGGCGCCAGAGCGCCGCCGGGGCTAGGATCGTGACGGCGATCTACATCAACAATCTTGCTACCGTCAACACAAACTCTCTCCCCCTCTATGCAGCGGTGTAACACCTCTTCTCCCCGCTGTAATCTCTACTTAAACATGGTGCTCAACTCCATATATTATTTCCCAATGATCTATGGTTATCTTATGATGTTTGAGTAGATCTGTTTTGTCCTGTGGGTTAATCGTGATCTTGGTTGGTATGATTGTATATTTTATTTATGGTGCTGTCCTACAGTTCCCTCCGTCTCGCGCAAACGTGAGGGGCCCTCGCTGTAGGGTGTTGCAATATGTTCATGGTTTGCTTACGGTGGGTTGCGAGAGTGACAGAAACTTAAACCCGAGTAGGTGGGCTATGATGTATGGGAGTAAAGAGGACTTGATACTTAATGCTATGGTTGGGTTTCACAACCTTAATGATCTTTAGTAGTTGCGAATGCTTGCTAGAGTTCCAATCATAAGTGCACATGATCCAAGTAGAGAAAGTATGTTAGCTCATGCCTCTCCCTCATATAAAATTACAAGAATGATTACCGGTACTTGTTATCGATTGCCTAGGGACAAATAACTTTCTTGTTGACGAAAGCTCTCTACTAAAACTAACTTAGTTGTGTATTTATCTAAACATCCCCTAGATTTTATTTACGTACTCTTTATTATCTTGCAAACCTATCCTATCACACCTACAAAGTACTTATAGTTTCATACTTGTTCTAGGTAAAGCGAACGTCGAGCGTGCGTAGAGTTGTATCGGTGGTCGATAGAATTTGAGGGAATATTTGTTCTACCTTTAGCTCCTCGTTGGGTTCGACACTCTTATTTATCAAAAAAAGCTACAAACGATCCCCTATACTTGTGGGTTATCACTCTCCAGCCCATTCCCCCACCTTTCGATCCCCTAGCCCGCATCAAGCGTCCCCTAGTTTGCCGGAAAGCCATGGTGCGCTGCAAGAGCACGTACTACAAGATGCTGACACCAGAGCGCCGCGCAGAAATTGCTGCAGCAGTCGGCGCCACAGACCTCTGTTCCCAAGATCGCTTTGCGGCGGGCCAATCCCCGAGTTCCCTGGAGCCAAGCTACGAGGAGGAGGAAGCCGATCCAATGTTCATTGCGGAGGTCGCGGCGCAGAAGGCCCCCGATGCGTATGAGACGATGGATGTCAACTTCGTGTCGGCGTCTGGTCCCCCATGGGGCAGGCGGACCAGTGGTTCAACCTGGCGATACTAAAGGAGGACCGGGAGGCAGAGGCTCAACTCGACATGGAGCGCGCGCATGCCGCTGCCATCAAGGCTCTCATGCAGGCGGAACCGAATGTCGTGGATGTGAATCGGGCGGCGGAGGCTCAACTTGACGCGGAGCGCGCGGATGCCGCTGCCATCGAGGCCCTCCTGCAGGCGGAACCGGACGTCCTGGACTTGAACCAGGCGGCGGAGGCTCAACTTGACACGGAGCGCGCGGATGCCGCTGCCATCGAGGCCCTCTTGCAGGCGGAACCGGACGTCCTAGACTTGAACCGGGCAGCGGAGGCTCAACTCGACATGGAGCGCGCGGATGCCGCTGCCATCGAGGCCCTCCTGCAGGCAGAACCGGACATCCTAGACTTGAACCGGGCGGTGCTCTCGTCCGTGCAGAGCGCCCGCACGCTCCGCGTGAACGAGTAGCTGGAGGCCGAGGACAACCACGGTGCGAAGACACACGTCGGCAGCTACGGCTGGTTTGCGTCGGCAGCCAAAGACGACGAGGCCGTCTCGTTCCACGAGCAGTGATAGTTTTCTTTATGTTGTTGTTTTTAGGGATCTTTTGCTGTGTAAAAACATATATTTATGCAAGTCGCCTGACTTTCATCATTTGGGTCAGTCGACCATTTCAGGCGGTTGGATGGATATCCTACGCCTCCTAACCATTCTTCCTCACCTCTTCTTCTTCCCCAACAGACCACCGCACAGGCCGTACGGATCTTCCCCAACATGCGGTTGGATAAACATACTGTATGAACGAAAATTATGTGTCAGTGGTAGGATGGCTGAGTTTGGTTTGATCACATGCGGTAGCACATGTCAGTGAGGGTGCATTCCCTTGGTTGGGTTTGCGGCGTGCAGGAGCGATTGTGTGAGGGTGCGATGCGACCCCGGCGTGCAGGAGCGACTGTGTGAGGGTGCGGTGCGACCGCGACAGCCGTGCGCAAGTGTGCCTCCTTTTCATTTTGAAAACTTTAGGCAAGCTTGGCAAAAATGTGTGGCGAAGTATGGCAATGCAAGGCCTAGACCCAAACAGGATACAAGTACGTACGTAGGAGTACTAGTGTTAAAAAAGAAAGGAGGGTTTTTCCTTCGCGGGATTAATCGATACAAATCCTCGTTTGACGTGTCAATTAATGCGTATTTTTTTCTCCAAAGCCCAAAGAGCTAACCATCTCACTCCTCATCGTTTGATTAATGCAGCACCATGCAAACCAACCTTCTCACTTCCGCATGCATGCAAGGGTATATTAATGTCCTTGGTTGCTAGTACAAGGCAAACCCCATCAATTTTGCCTCGATTAGTGTTAGTGGCCTTCTGTAAATTGTAATTTTGATATACTGGCCTTGTGTACAAAAAAATGGAGATAGTAACTATTTGACTTCCTTCCCCATTGCGGTGACGTCGACGATATCTCGAACGTTGTGGTTTGGCGAAGTGCGTTCGATGGAGAACACCATTGAGGGAGACCACGGTAAGTCATTCGCAAGTGCCGCCTACAAGCTGAGACAACCGCCTTATTTGCATCCAGGAAGTCCGTTGAACCAAAGGATGTGTAAATGTACTAGTACTAGTACACAATAGCGTCGTCCGTCTAGCTTAGTGCGGTGAGGTGGTTTCTCAAAGAAGACGATGGAGAAGCGGAGTCAGCGAAGAGTTAAATGATGGTTGCTTCATCCGTGCTTTGTGATTTGACACCTCACTGCTTTGTGATTTGTGATAGAAGGGACATGGGAGTAGACTCTATGCTCTATACTGTACATGTGTCCAAGCACGGGAGAAAGAGGAGAGATGTTGCATTTTTCTATTCCTTCAATCAACCAATCAGGGAGTTCCATCTTTTTGGCTTTGGCAGCACCGTCCACAATGGTTCCCATCGACGCCAAAAGCTATTTTCACATTTGGCTACACATTCTGGATGCCCTTAACCGTACCACTTGGTTTTGCTCCTGTGTGCTATCTATACAAATCTCAATTATATTGATCTAAAAATTATAGAATCAAGATTAGTAAAAAGGAGGTGATATTTCCGCGTGGATGGAGGGGGAGGTTTCTTATTTTTAGAGGACGTTGGCCTGGCAGTTTGCTAACATGCGGTCCCACGTGTTAGTGCTTTACCAAGCCGATCCACATCCCACATGAGGCAGAACAACGACAGAAGCAACACGTGGTTAGCTTGAAGAAGATGAGGGAGAAGCGGATTCAACAACGAGTGAAATGATGGTTGCACTACAAAAAAAAGACACATCCATGACATTTTGGGCCAAACGAATTTTTTTCTGTCATACTTATGACACTTCTATGATAATAATTGTGACAAAACCCGGTATCATCATAGATGTGGTGGGGTCCTACTTCTATGACAAAAAATCATGACAGAAAATGGGCTTTTCGTCCTGGGCGGGCCGGAGACGCAGCTGCATGACATTCTTTGGGCCGTCCATGACAGAAAAAACCATGGTAGAAGTGAGGGCGAGGAAAATATCGGGGAGTTCCTGGTTACGGTGGGTGGTCGGGGGCCGAGCGATGCGCATTTCTCTCATACGTACGCGCGTGTGTGCGAGGCGTTGCGCTCTAACTGAACCCGAGCGAGGCGTTGGGCTTTAACTGAACCCAAGCAATTGCACTGCAGGCTACGCGTTACTGAACCCGAGCGATCGATCGATCCCTTGCTGTTAACTGAACCCGAGTGATTCCTTCGCTACTGCTGCTAACTGAAGCCGACCGAACACTGCTGCCTCCTTCCCTTGATGAACAGTGGGCGTTGTTGGGGGGTTTGAATGAACAGTTCCCGGTGGGGGTTGGATGAACAGGACCCCGTGGTAGTAGAGGCCGTTGCCGCTAGATGAACAGTACCTCGATCGATCGAGCCGGTGGATGAACAGGACCCCGTGGAGGGCTGGATGAATAGGACCCCGTGGAGGGATGGGTGAACAGTAGCCGGTGGAGGGCTGGTTGAACAGTAGCTGGTGGAGGGCTGGATGAACAGTAGCCCGTGGAGGAGTGGTTGAACAGGACCCCCGTGGAGAGGGCTGGTTGAACAGTAGCCGGTGGAGGAGCGTGCGATGGAGGCTGGATGAACAGGAGCCCGTGGATGAACAGTTGCAGGTGGATGCTGGAGGAGGTCGACGGTGGATGAACAGTAGCCCGTGGAGGCTGGAGGAGGTCGACGGTGGAGCTGAACAGTATCCCGTGGAGTCCCGTTTTGAGGTACGCCACACCCCTCCTGATGAACAGGACCCCCATTTCGACCGTAGCGCTCCAACACAAGTCCGTTTCCTCCGTTTGGCGGTACGCCACACCCCTCCCGATCAATAGGGCCCTGTTTTGACCGTAGGAGGTCCGTTTCCTCCGTTTTGCGGTACGCCAGACCCCTCCCGATGAACAGGATCCCGTTTCCATCGTGGCCGGTCGAACACAAGGCTGTTTCCTCCATTCTGCGGTATGCCAGGCCTCGTTTCCATCGCCTGTTCCGTCCAAGCCGGTTGGCTCCCGATGAACAGCACGCGTTCCGTTGCCTCCCGATGAACACGACACATTACGTTGCCTCCCCATGAACACGACGACGACGCGGTTTCTCCGGTTCCAACCCAGCCACAGCCATGTACACGAGCCCTGGCCGTACGTATGTGCGAGTAGGCATTCGAGACCCCGCCTGTATGTACGTACGTGGCCGTATTTACTTTCTTGCACCCTGGCCACTGTACGTACGTGTACATGCTATGTGCACGCCTCTACTACCACACGTGTGCGCCTCTACTACCACACGTGCCCTTCCTTGCACGGCCACGGTTCATCGCTGCAGCCTGCAGATAGACCGATCGACCAGTATGTACGTACACGTTCGCGACTAGAATGATAACGCTACGTACGCTTCGACCAGGTGGGTCCCGACTGCAGGCACTTCCTTGCGTGCGAAGATGTAGCTGGTGGGTCCCAGCAGTCAGGGGGCGAATCATTTTTTTGCCCGTAATATGGACGTACTTCCTTGCGTGCGAAGATGTAGCTGGTGGGTCCCAGCAGTCACAGGAGAAAACATTATTTTTTAGGGTAAAAAGGATGCAGTTGCATGCATGTGTCCATGGGCGTGGTGCGTCCCCACTGTCAGCCTCTCACGTACAGTCATCTTTCGATGACTCTCGGTTGTTGACCACGTTGACCACACCGTGCTGAGCGCACCAAGGCCGGTGGACGACGGTGAGGCCCCAGACTGGAATGACCCGAAGATGGGGAATACGCGGCAGTGGAGTCGCAGATGGAGAGGAGTGGGAAACTTGATTGGTTCGGGTGCGCGGCAGCACTGCCACGGTGCCGCCCACGGGAGACACGAGCAAGAACAGAGGTTGAAGAAGGAGCACGGCTGTTGGATTAACATCCAACGGTCCAGCTGCTAGAATCATTTGTTGATTAAGTTGACAAAGCCCTGCGTACACGTCCGCTTAGTAGGCCCACAAGTCAACCACCAAATCTGACGGGTCCCAGCTGTCAACGGGAGGAATATTTTTTTTCGCATAACAAGGAGGCACTTCCTTTCGTGTGAAGATACAGCCAGTGGGTCCCAGCTATCAGGGGGAGAAAACAGCTTAATAAGGAGGAACTTTCCTTGCGTGCGACCATGGACCTCATGGGTCCCAGTCGTCAGGCTCTCCACGTACAGTCCTCTTCTGATGACTCTCGTATGTTGACCACGCCGCACCAAGTGCACCGAGGCGGTGGACAACCGCGAGGCCCCAGACTGGAACGACCCGGAGATGGGGAAGATGCGGCAGTGGAGTCGCAGGCAGAGAGGAGTGGGAAACTTGACTGGTTCGGGTGCGGGGTGGGCCTACACTTGGCAGAGAATAACAGGAGGTGCGGAGTGGAGGGATGGCCTGGCCGTCGGTGGGGTAGCGTTTTGCTGAGGTGCGCAAAACAACGCCGCTGGACGCCGGAGGCTGGAGCAGGCAGTCCCAGCAGCCCTGGGGGAAGAAAATGAGAGATTGAAGAAGAATGCCGTCCGTTGGATGTAAATCCAACGCCTTCTTAGGCTTCGACCTACTGGTCCACATGTCAGCCAGTCCATTTGTTTTTTAGTCCATTTGGTGGGCTGGGTGAAACAATGATGTAGCATCTATGCAGCCCGTTTATATATATGGTAGAATTTAAAGCCCATTTGCATTTTTCTCGAAATCCGCGGACTTGCTAGGCTGGGCGAAAATATCATGTTGGGCTAGATGGAGAAATGTTATAAAAACATAAACACATGATTGCACGTCTATTACTGCATTGGTCAGTAAAATCTTTGCAAGCTTATATACGCAATCACTAGGAGTTAACTTGCCAAGTTATATATAAACAATTATTATTATTATTTTGTAAGAACTTTCAACTTATGAAATAAAATATCATTTTAATTTGATGAGTTAATAGTACGTGGGGTATTATTTTTTTAGGCTAGACGTGGGACAGTTGAGTTGGTTCTAGTTAAAAGTACTGGGAGAAAACTCAGTTTACATTGAAAAAGAAAGTGGGAGAAAATTCAGATATAGGATTAATGAAAACGAAAAATAAAGGAAGTGAGAAGGTCTATAAAATGGTCGGACGAACGACAAGTTTAACGGAACCTTATGTTGTTTCTATTATATACATATATATATGTAATAAAATAAGATATAAATATAGGTTCAGTTTTGCATTCTTATAGAAAACATAGGTTCAGTTTTGCATTCTTATAGAAAAATAGAACTGAGCTGTGCGTCGTCTTGAAAAAACAAACATAACTTGGGCTGCTGATGTTATAGACGAGCTTGGTTGGAAGGCCCAGAGGCCGCTTGATACCTGCTGGATCCAAAAAATGATGAAACATGTCATGGGCTGCCCATGTTAAACAACAAAACCTAGGCCATGGACTTGGTGGGCCCGGGACTGTCAGCCTCTCGACGAACAGTTGTCTCCTGATTCCTCTTATTTTGCTGACCATGTTGGGAACGACAGATGGCGGCGCCGCGGCTAGAGCACCAAGGTGGAGGACGACGTCGAGACCTCGGACCGAACAAACCGGAGCGGGGGAGGATGACGTTGCCGTGTAGGTTATGTAGGCTAGATTCAGAGGTACCTCCCACATGTTCAGGTCCTTGGTATCATTGTCTTCTTTCATGTTTGCGTATCAGGGGTCGATG
This sequence comes from Thinopyrum obtusiflorum, assembly GCA_036873465.1. NCBI lineage: Eukaryota > Viridiplantae > Streptophyta > Magnoliopsida > Poales > Poaceae > Thinopyrum > Thinopyrum obtusiflorum. The sequence goes on along the minus strand of JAAAWM010011961.1, from coordinate 33,608 downwards.
ATGGTCTCGGCGAGGTCAACCATGGAGTCCTTCTCCTGCCCGTTGCCGATGATCTTGTATTGCTTCTAGATGTCGACAAGCTTGTTGCACCAGATGGCCGAATCATCACGTTCTTCCTTCTCTCCACCGTAGCGAAGGTGCAGTCGGCGCTGCCGATGAAACGGGCAAATGCTCCAGAACCTCTGATGGCCCTACAGCAGTGGTAGATGAGAACCTCGTCCTGCACACATACCTGGGCGACGGCGATCCGCTGGTCCCTGTCAGGAGACAAATGGATGGGCACAAGGTCTAGTCCTGCGACCTTGTGCTTTCTCGTCCTGTAGGTACTGCTTGAACTCGGCGAGGCAGAGCTTCACCGAGTCCGGATCGTTGGTGTACATCACATTCAACTTGGTGCAGCCATAGGACTGAACGGTGAACTCAAAGGGGAACTCCTTGCTGAAGTCCATATCCAGCAGGCTCACCCCTCGGATCACCATTGGAGTCTCTTCAAGTGAACGAGTGGGTAGGCGGCGGCAGCAGTTCGTTTTTCAGCTCTTGGGGAACTGGATTCAATAGTAAACTAAGTGTGTACAGGTGACAACAGTTACTACCCCTCCCTCGCCCGCTGCACGCCCGGCAGAAGATGCACCCTCGGCGCATTCAAACACCTCCATTAAGAAACCTACTCCGGCCACACGTCGGTTCACGAGCGGGTCTGTATTGGTACTGTAATAACAAGAGTTAGTGGTCACTTTACTTAAATTTAATTAGCTTTAATAGAAATTTATACTTAAAACAAGCAATGCATTGGCTCGTTCTATCAGTGCCACAGGATCAACATGCACAACAATTAGAATTATTATTCTCAGGACGCACACGATCAGCACATTTGTCGCACTTTCACACAGATAATACTGCCAAGTTTGAACTGTTTGTTATGGTTGTTGTCCTCTGCATCATCATGCTATGTTTCCCAGCTTGCAAGATTCAGAACCAACAAATAAAATCCAAATAATAAGTACAACAAAGATGGCTACACATCTCATTGATTCCCAGCTTGCAAGATTCAGAACCAACAAATAAGATCCAAATAATAAGTACAACAAAGATGCCTACACATCTCATTGATTCCCAGCTTGCAAGATTCATAACCAACAAATAAGATTCAAATAATAAGTACAACAAATATGCCTACACATCTCATTGATTCCCAGCTTGCAAGATTCAGAACCAACCCATTAGAGCCTTTTGATAAAGTGAATATCGGGATTAAATCCATCTTGGCTAGCCGTGTCATACAACCAAAGAACTTGGCGAATGCTCTTGACCGTCACAACATCTGTAGTTGAGTATTCCTGTTTGCACAGCACAAACAAGAAGAGCATGATTACTATAATAGTGGCACTCCTTGAACTCAACCTACAGCTCCACTCGGATGAGGCCTGCCTGGAGTTCCATGATTCAATTCATGCGCCTTTTTCTGTAGTTCACCTGAAATGAAGCAAAGATTGCATCATTCAGCTAGCAAGAAGTACTTGCTCTCATGAGCTGGTAGGTTCTTCTTTAGTAGTTGCACTAAAATTGAGGAACATTAAGGTTGGCTGTCTGGCTCATGTAAGGTGCAACTATAATTTGCTTATCTTTTTGTATAGTTCCACTAAACTAAAGTGCCATTGTGGTGACAGTGACGGCTCATCTTGCAAAGGCTAATAAAATGTTGCACAAGATTGCCAGCAGAACTTGACGGAGATTTTGGAAACTCCAATCACCATTTTGTGCAGTTCCACCAAAATTAAGAGATGTTGCCCACGTGACATTTTAGTTGAACTACACAAGACACTCATTCCAAAAAAAAAGTGTTTTGTGCAGTTCACCAAAAAGTCACAATAGCAACAAGGTGAAATGGATATCCCTATCTGCACAAAAAGATAGAAAGTAAACAGTTGCTGGTCAATAAGAATATACGAAACATACACGAAATGAAAAGAAGCATCTTAATTATGTTCATGGCAATCACGCAAGGACAGTATAAATTTTAAAACGTCAGCAATGCTTCATGTTACCGAAAGCATTACGATCAACAATGACATTCATCAAATATGGGATTACTTTAATGGTGGCATTGCTTGTTTACCAGATACAGTAAATCAACAGCAGCTAAAGAGTTGGTTTAAGGGCATGGGATCGTGGGGACACCAGGACACTCAGTAGCGTAAAGGAGCAACTTACTTATCATACTGGGGAAAACAGCAGGAGTACCATTTGTAACACAGCTTAATTGCATCTTATCACTGGAGGCATTAGATTAACAATAACACTGGTTAGACATGTCCCTAAGGTAACAGTGTGATCGCTTCATTTTACATGCACCCTTACATTAACAACAGCAAAAGGTTGGTATAAGGACATGCGACAGTGGACGCATCGGCACAATGTACCTACAAGGAGGCATAAAGTGGTGATGCCGAGTTTGTTCATGCTATGTGAGGGCAGCAAATATAATCCTGGAGCCCTTTTACTATGTGAGGGTAGCAAACCTAATCCTGGAGACCTTTTACTATGCGAGGGCAGCAAATCTAATCTGGAGACCTTTTACTATGTGAGGGCAGCAAATCTAATCCAGGAGACCTCTTACTATGTGAGGGCAGCAAATCTAATCCTGAGACCTTTTACTATGTGAGGGAAGCAATTCTAATCCTGGAGACCTTTTACTATGTGAGGGCAACAAATCTAATCCTCAACAAATCTGATCCTGGACATACTCTGTTGACTTGTCCACCAGCCACCACTTTCTATCCTTTTTTCAACCAATAATAGATCTGTTCCTTATCCAGTTTGTACTGCGTTTTCCCATTATTTCCCTTTTCAACCAAGAGACTGGTTGGGTATCCAGTCTCTACTACTTTCACCATATTATTTCCTCTTTGAATCAAGTCCTAGATTCATGCTACAACTTTCCCCCCTTTCTTCGTTGTTTGAACAAAGTCCTAGATTCGAATGCATGAAGTAGCTTTACCTCTAATAATACTAAAAATTTAGGTGGCATTGGAAGAGCTGATGGGAGTAGAAAAATATGGACATGCAGACACGTGGGGAGATGGGGCAGTAGAGCAAGGCCGCTTTCAAAGAACTTATACCTGAGGGTCTTCGGGATGTCGGTGGCGGCAGGTCGGATCTGCGCACAATACGGCGGGGAGGAAGAAGGGTCGGAGGACCTCCCAAGCCGGCGCTGTTTCGGAGAGAACGACACGGGCAGAGGATCGGGCCCCTCCGGCAACTGTGGGTTTCCTCCCTCGCCGGTGATGACCGCGTGAACGATGCACCTAGTCCTCTACACACACCAGCCAAAGGGATCCGACCGGATCTGTGACCAGCGGTGAGCAGAGAGAAAATGTCGCTACCACTGTCTTGTTTATATCTGGAGAGGATGAGAGAATGAAGAGAGCAACCCTAGTAAAGCAAGCGCTCAGGCCCCTGCATACATATATAGTGGAGTGATTATCTTTTTCTCTCCACAACAAGCATTTCAATTTGTGTACGTGGCATTAAAGAAAAGAAACTCTCTATTTAAGGTGATTAACTGTACGACTCCTACTTACTACTACTAGTAGCAGTATTGTTCACTTGTGCTCCCCGGCCCTCCATTCATTGAACAGCCCCACGGGTGAATAAACATACAGTACTAGTATTTATATAGAACGAACAAGCTTGAACTATTTTCGCATAGTTAAAAGTTGAGGGCGGGGCTTTTCCCGGGCAGTACGCGCGGCAGTTTTTGCGTAGGTGGTTTGACAGAGAGGCGAGGAGGGCGAGGGAGTAGCGGATTCAACTTACTTACTGCTCGAAAGGTCGGGTTGTGCGATTTGACGGCGCGTTACTGCTGGAAAGACTTGTGATATGAGTACTCACTATAGTCATGAATTACTGGCGGTACGACCGGGGTGATGCCCCCTTCCGTTCCTCACTCTAATCTGGTGCATGACACGTATTACGTCGACCCGGATGCTGCTGGCTGTCCCACATGTCGGCAAAGTAGTACATAGTAGTAAGAAGGAGCAAAGAATCATGTGGTATAAGTCTTTCTAGAGATTCCAACAAGTGACTACATACGGAGCAAAATGAGTGAATCTACACTCTAAAATATGTCTACATACATCTATATGTTGTAGTCAATTTGAAATGTCTAAAAAGACTTATATTTAGGAACGGAGGGGGTAGTAGTACTACTACTCACGTCGGAGGAGTGCGAACCACGGCAGCCCAGTGAATCAGTAGTAGAAAACAATGTGCTGATATGGCCATAAAAAACAATGTGCCACGGTCCAGACTATAGCATGTACAGTACTACTCCTCTTTGTTTGGATCCCTGAGTTAGAGCTAGTTTGGGTTGAAATAGCCTCAAATTATCCAAACAGGAGGGGTTAGTTTGAGCTAGTTTGCTCTAACCCAGCTAAAAAAACTAGCCCGGTGGAGAGGTTCTAATTGGGTTAGTTCTCCTCGGGCCCACTAAAAGAGAACTAAAAAAATCTCCCCTGCCCGCACCAGATCGCTCCCTCCGCCCCCCCTCGCACGACTCCTCTCTGTTCCCCATTGAGTCGCCCGCCCAAGCGCCGCTCCGCCGCTCTCCCTCTCTCTCCTCTGGCCGCCCTCTCCCTCCGGCCTCCGCCGCCCTCTCCCTCTGGCCTTCGAAGCTCGCCCCGCTCCCCCTTCACCGGTCGTTTTTCTCCCTCTATCTTGCGCGGCGGCGGCGCATCTACCAGGGAGGTCGCGAGAGGGGTGAGTTTGTTCGTTCCTTCTCTGTCTCATAGCCATATCATTGATCTTGCTCGCTCTAGCGCTAATTCTGATTTGGAAAAGTAGATCCTGATTAAACTTGGTATAGATTTGTGGTGCACGCATGGAATTGTTTGATGCTGCTTGAGGAGGTAATAAATCCTTCTAGAGGCCCGAAGATTCAGTTCACCTTTCTAGGTATTTCAGTTTCAGGCTTGCATTATTTCTAGAGACCCAAAGAATCAGTTCACCTTTCTAGGTATTTCAGTTCCAGGCTTGCATTGTTTCTAGAGGCCCAAAGATTCAGTTCACCTTTCTAGGTATTTCAGTTTCAGGCTTGCATTATTTCTAGAGGCCCAAAGATTCAGTTCACCTTTCTAGGTATTTCAGTTTCAGGCTTGCATTATTTCTAGAGGCCTAAGGATTCGGTTCGTAGTCGTCGGCAAGTGGCCCTACTACCCATGCCGGTGTTGACCTCAACTCGCAAGCACCGTCGTCGGAGCGGTTCCCGGGGTTTGGGCTCTACATAGCCTTCCTCCAGAGCGACGATGACGAGCTCCTCCCTGGGTGCGTGAGGGGCTCCGGGCTCCCTCCCTGTCGTGAATGACTTCCGTGATGAGTTAGCTCATGCTTTGTTTCATGGAGTGTATTTTTTTGTGAAGCTTGATTGAGGACTTGTATGTTTAAGTGGGATATCTCAATTGTATGGACAAAGTAAAATTTATCATGATTTGCATGCTTGATTTGTAAAGATGGTTCGTTTATGTCAATTGTGAGCGGGAGGAGGCCACACAAGAGCCGGCCACACCAAATCCGGCAGGAAATAGGGTCCAAAGTAGTCAAATGATTGAGAAAGAACATTTATTGTCAATCTAACCCTGCCATCCATACACCTCTTTGGTTTAGAGTTAGTTCAGGGTTAGAATCTAACTCTAACCTCTAACTGAGTTAGAGTTCTCCTCCTCTCGGTTCATCGCCATCATACTTTCCCCATTTCTGTGTTTTCAGTATCCTGCGAATCAAAGAGGCCCTTAGACTGGTTTAGGTCCGGTAGTTTTTTATAAACGTGTTATGTCCAAAATTTAATGAACGTGCTCCGGTTTCTACGAAAATAATCCGGTTTCATGTAGTAATTCATTTATTTATTTATTTATTCTTCTGCGGGGGGTTTGCATGTAATTCGTGAGGTCTGAAATGTAAAGTACCCCGGAATATGCTCCGAGTCGTGCATGCACTACGACCCAGATGCTCTATGTCCCACATGTCGGCGAAAGGGAGCACGTGGAAATAGACTAGGAGTACATATAGGAGGATAAATGAGTGAAAAAAATATGTACGGTAAAGCGTAGCTGCGGTTCGAAAAGGAGACCTAAAGTGATGACAGGTATAGGTCACACGCACCCAACTAGTGGTAGTACTAGACATACGACTGCTTTTTCCTAAAAAAAGAGGTACGAGTGCTCAGTACTCCTATTCTATCAACGCGAGTTCCATCTGACAACAGCGTCCATGCTACAGCTAGCTCTTCTCCCTCGTTTCTCTCTTCTAATTCTAAACTCAGCCGACGCCCGGTGGGCGAGGTGGGGATTTGCCGATGGTCGGTTTGCTCAACTGCGGCCCCACCTCATAGTGAAAACGTTACTACTAGAATAAAAATGCCATATACTCCTATACTAATAAAACATTAAGGCCACGAGGCGATGCAGTGCTGGTTACAGGAGGCAAGAATAAGAGATGCATCCATCGACGACGTCCACCTCCTCGACTCAGGGCGCCGGCCCACCGAATGGCGGCTAAGTAGCAGCGGCTTTCATGGCCAGGTCAACGTGCTTCTGAACAATGGCGTCCAAAGATTCTAGCCGCTGGAAGAAGGCCAACGTCTTTCTGTCCTCACTGGTCTTGTAGTGGCCTATGTAGACAATTTCCTCGTAGGCGTGGATGTGCAGGTCGACGGTTTCTTGCATGGTGAGGCGCTGCGCGACGAGCGCGGCCTCGAGGTGCACATTCTTCGTCGCGACCTCTGGCACCTGCAGGGCCACCAGGGCTTGAAAGAGTTCGTCACATGGAGGCCGATGAGGGTGGCAGGCAATGAGGAGCCTGGGTGCGCGGGCTGGAGCAGTACGGCAAGGTCGCCCGCGCGCTTATTGATGGCGGTGAACTTGCGGATGGAGTTGACCATCATGTCGTCCTTGCGAGAGGTGAAGCCGGCGTCGGCGAGGGCTACGACGCCGGCGGTCGCCAGCACCATCTGGAAACGTTGCGTGGTGCGGGGCCGCAGGCCGGCGCCTTGGATGATTTGGCACAGTCGACTGCCGCTCGCGTCCATTGCCTCCATAGGTGCTTCTGGCTTCTGGTCACTTGGTCTTGGATTGGAGTGAGCAGTGTTGCGCAGAGACTAGGAGTAGATGGATTGGAGTGGTGGGGCACCTTTATATGAGAATCCAAACTCTGTTGCATTCACATCGTGCTGGCTCTATTCTGCTTCTCCAATTAATTCCCTCTGCATGTAATTTGAGGATGCATCATTGACCGTTCAACGTCTCGGGAACCGCTACCCTCTCCCTCCTTGGCATTCAAGCACCTATGGAGGCGACTGCCGCTCGCGTCTATCGCGTGTGAGGAGACGTTCCTGTCAACGACGAGGTGCCTATGGTGACTTTGTAAATTTCAAGATGATAGTACTAGTATACTCAATATTGTGCACCGCGACCAAGGCCGAGAGGAAAACGAGAGAACTATGTATTTATTTACGGTGTAGATTCACTCATTTTGCTCCATATGTACTCCGTCTCGGTGTAGGGGGGGGGGGGGGGGGGGGGGGGGGGGGGGGGGGGGGGGGGGGGGGGGGGGGGGGGGGGGGGGGGGGGGGGGGGGGGGGGGGGGGGGGGATTTAATGCACCTTGAAGTAGTATGAATATGTGACGGTAAAGCTTTGTAATGCCCCAGCTAGCAATTTTGTCTCATGCAAGAGCCTGCCTATATGCGTGCTCCTGAGAACTGAGCATAGCTCAGTTGGCAAGGCGCGGGAGTTCGCAGCCAGCCCACCAGGGTTCAAGTCTCGGCTTGAGCGTTTGGTGCTCACGGAGTTTTCTTCTATAAAAAAAATGCCAACAGGCTAGTCTAGCCCGGGTTGGTCTCGTTTTTTTATATGCGTGCTCCAAGGTTCGCAACTGCCATGTTCGGGTTGCGCTTGGCTCTTTGCCTCTTCGAGAAGACAAACAATGATGTTACCACTACTGCTTCTACAGTATCGAATCCACTGCTGCATGTCTGTCCACCGCGAGCAGGAGGGATAGCTTGTTGTAGTACTATAAGGAAAAGCATGTCCTCGTCTGCGAGCCACCATGCGCATGGGCGAGGGAGAAGGCGTGTAGTAGTAAAATCAAGCTTCTCCTCGTTGTATGAGTTGACGCGACACATAATAGCACTGGCCCCACATGGTTTCCTCTAAACTTGGCTGAAAGACCCGCAGTGTATAATACTGCATTTGCTGCAACCTCTAACATTTACCCCACCACAAATTAAAATATATATTCCTGTCTTGACCAGATGAGCATGCAAACTAGAATCACCAGGATGACAGGTAGGGCCAGAAGATTATTTTAATAAAAAAAAGCATGGAGCCGACCCCAACGATTTTAAGCTTAGAGGCATGGTACACGCTATCCTAGACTACTCTACACATGAAACTGCCACACGAGCATCCGGGCTGCGCTTGGCTCTTCGCCTCTTCAGGAAGTCGAACAATGATGGAGTACTACTACAGTGGAGGAGTACTACAGTATGCTTCTGGCCATCTGACACCGATTGAACTGCTGCATGTCCACCGCGTGCGGGAGGGAGAGCGTGTAGCGAACGAAAGCTTCTGGGGGGGGGGGGGGGGGGGGGGGGGGGGGGGGGGGGGGGGGGGGGGGGGGGGGGGGGGGGGGGGGGGGGGGGGGGGGGGGGGGGGGGGGGGGGGGGGGGGGGGGGGGGGGGGGGGGGGGGGGGGGGGGGGGGGGGGGGGGGGGGGGGGGGGGGGGGGGGGGGGGGGGGGGGGGGGGGGGGGGGGGGGGGGGGGGGGGGGGGGGGGGGGGGGGGGGGGGGGGGGGGGGGGGGGGGGGGGGGGGGGGGGGGGGGGGGGGGGGGGGGGGGGGGGGGGGGGGGGGGGGGGGGGGGGGGGGGGGGGGGGGGGGGGGGGGGGGGGGGGGGGGGGGGGGGGGGGGGGGGGGGGGGGGGGGGGGGGGGGGGGGGGGGGGGGGGGGGGGGGGGGGGGGGGGGGGGGGGGGGGGGGGGGGGGGGGGGGGGGGGGGGGGGGGGGGGGGGGGGGGGGGGGGGGGGGGGGGGGGGGGGGGGGGGGGGGGGGGGGGGGGGGGGGGGGGGGGGGGGGGGGGGGGGGGGGGGGGGGGGGGGGGGGGGGGGGGGGGGGGGGGGGGGGGGGGGGGGGGGGGGGGGGGGGGGGGGGGGGGGGGGGGGGGGGGGGGGGGGGGGGGGGGGGGGGGGGGGGGTGAATCTGTCCTATCCGGACTATGCTCTCCGGTTTATATAGACACCGGAGAGATCTAGGGTTACACGGGGTCGGATACATAAGAGGGAATCTTCATAGTCGGTCGCCAAGCTTGCCTTCCACACCAAGTAGAGTCCAATCCGGACACGGGTATAGTCTTCGGCCTTCATATCTTCACAGCCCATCAGTCCGGCCCAATGAATAACAGGCTGGACGCCCGAGGACCCCTTGGTCCAGGACTCCCTCAGTAGCCCCTGAACCTGGCTTCAATGATGAGGAGTCCGGCGCGCAGATTGTCTTCGGCATTGCAAGGCGGGTTCCCCTTCTTCCAAACTCCAAGATAGTCTTCGGACGTGATGATCATATCCGGACCTGTCACACACACCATACTCAACCGCAGAGAGAATATATATATTTCACACGAGTTCTATCCGCTGACAGCTTTTTGCAACATAACATCACGTCCGTCCGGTCATAATTTCGAACCGTTTCTCTTCTGCCATCCCACGTTTCGAGACGCGGTTGCTATTGGCATGTCTTGTCGAAGCAGAGATCATGTCCCCTTATTGCGGGATTCTCATCAATGCGGGCATGGGTAACCCAACCGTGCTATTTGCATAGCCCTTGGGAATAGGCAAATCCTAAGGCGAGTGAGGAGGCGTTTAATATTTGCTGCCTTTATAAGGGGATAAGGATTCCCTCTTCCTCTTCTCACGCTCTCTCTCTGTCTCCGCCTTCCCGATCTCAAGCTCCAGCGCCCAAGTTCTCATCTCCTTTCCACTCAAGCAACCATGTCCGGATCCGATGGTCAGGGCAAGTGGATGGTCTCCTTCGTCAAGGAGGAGGACATTACTGAGCTCCGGGTAGCCGGATATTTGGCGAAGGGAATCGCCCACCGCTTGCCGGCCGAGGGACAAATTGTCCCTACGCCGGAACCCAACGAGAGGGTAGTATTCCTCCCTCATTTCTTCCGCGGGCTAGGGTTTCCACTCCACCCTTTCGTCCGTGGGCTAATGTATTATTACGGGGTAGATTTCCATGATCTGTCCCTGAATTCCTTCCTCAACATCTCGGCGTTTATCGTCGTGTGTGAGGCCTTCCTCCGCATCCAACCCCACTTTGGGCTGTGGCTCAAAGTCTTCAATGTGAAGCCGAAGGTGGTGGATGGCCAACACACGGAGTGCGGAGGGGCAATGGTGAGTAAATTGTCCAACGTCTCCTGGCCCAAAGGCACCTTTGTGGATATGGTAAAGGAGTGGCAGAAGCAGTGGTTCTATATCACAGAGCCACGCGGCACCACCTGGGCCGCAGCTGCCGAATTCCGCTCCGGCGCTCCTATGTGACTCACCTCCTGGGTCGAGAAGAGTCCGGACTGGTGTTCTCCTGATGAGCTGATAGCGCTGTAGACGCGTGTTCAGAGCATGGTAACCAAGAGCGTCAAGCTCGTTGATGTGATCCAGGTGATGTTAGTTCGCCGGATCCTTCCGTGCCAGCGCCGAAGCCGCCCTCTGTGGGAGTTCAATTCGAAGTAGCACCAGACCTTGGTAAGGCTCTTCAAGACTACTCACGAAGGCGCCTGGAAGTTGCTTTTTAAGGGCAATGAGAAGCCACCGGCCACGGATTCAGACCGTGGTCACGATTGTACACACCCCGCCAGCAAGGTATGTTATTTCGAACGTATCCTCAACCTAATTATTTCGAGGATGATGTCTGAGCTTTTGTTACTGCTCTTTCAGGACTGGATGGAGAGGGTGAAGCGGATCCAGTGTCCGGCTCCGCTGCCTGAAGAACCAGTCATCCCGCGTCTAGCAAAGATGCTGGTTCCGGCACCATATAAGGCGCCGGAGAAGAAGGCCAAGAAGAAGGCAAAGGGGGCCAAGAGTGGCCTCCGCCGTAAGGGCACTTCGGACGTGGTGTCCGAAGACGACGAAACTCATTCCTCTGTCCCTGAGGACAATGACGAGGAAGAGGGGGAGGAGGAAGAAAACAATCCTTCCCCTGAGGAGAGGAAGAAGAAGAGGGTGGCTCCGGCGCATCTGGAGGCGGAGACGCCCAAGAAGGGGAAGGGCGTTCCCGCGGTCAACATCGCGTGGGACGTTGACAGCAGTCCGGAGCGACGCCCCCGCACTAAGCCCTAGGCCACATCGTAAGTGACATGGCTTATTTATGTGCACATCCAACCCTTTCTCTCCATTATCTTGATGTAGTTAACTGTACTATTGCAGTCTGGCCCGCGACCTAATCCAGCGATCCTCGTCTGGAGGTTCGTTGGCTCCGACGGCGAGCCAGTCACCACCGCCTGCTTACTCCCCCAGGGCTAGGGACGACACCGAAGTGCTGTCCCGGAGAGTCGATCCGAACCGGGGAGGAGCCCAGGACGCTGTCTGGGAGGCGCCACGAGGCGAAGCCTCCACTGCCGGACACATGGAGGAGACGATCCCCATGGAGACTGGCGAAGAGGGCCGCATCCAGCTTGGCCCTGAGCCGAATACGATTTCGGAGACCCACATGGCTCCGGAGTCGGGCGAGCAGCCCCCTTTGAAGGAGAGGGTGCGCCGCTTCTGTCGGTGGTCCCTGTCCATCCAGGGGCGCCGGACAACCTGATGGAGGCACTACGAGGTGCCTCCGTTATGGACGAGCACCATGTCCTTATTGGTGCGATGATTGAGAAGGTTCAGTCCGCCAAGAGTGGACTGAACGAAACCTGCAGCAACCTATTGACAGGTTTCGAGGTAAGTGACATAGAGAAAAAAAACCTGTAGTCAGTAGCCCCTGAGACACTGTCCGGTGCTTGGCAAGAAGAACCGGACAGAGGATCTATTGTAGGAGACTAACATAGCATGTATGCATAAGCAGGCATCGCTGTTGGCCGCAACCTCGCATGCTGCCAAAGTCTCTGAATTGAGGCAGAGGCTGGAGCAGACCGAGAACGAGCTCGGCGAGGTTACAATGCGGCTTTGGGAGAAGCAAGGTGAGTAACGTCTTGCTGTGTGTTCGGAAAGCATTGGCACTGTGTATTGACCGTAATGTCGTAATATGCGCAGGAGCCGCGACCGAGGTCAAGGCCCTGAGGAAGGCCGTGGGCGAGGCCGAGGAGAAAGCTGTCCAGCAGCAGGCCGCTCGTAAGAAGCTCGAGGCCTGGGTAAAGGAAGTCCAACAGGAGCTCCAAGATGCGGTGAAAAAATGTGAGACCTTGGAGAATGATGCGTCGGCTTGAGAAGCCGAACTCACCAAGGCTCGTTGGGGCATGGAGACCACACGGAATGAGGCCCAGGCCGCCCTCCAGGGGATCCAGGAGGCTAAGAAGATCACGGCGGGTAAGGCTTTTAAGATGCAAAGCAAGTATGCGGAGAGGCAGTACCTTTTACTAACCCGGGTTCGGAGTTCCCCAGGGGCTTTTACGGATCTACCACGCAGCGTGTCAGACGCTGCGGAGTTCTACCGAGCCGAAGGGGGAGGTTCTACAGCGAAGCTATTCTGGTCGCAATATGCGACGCCAGAGCATACCGTGTCCTTCACCGATCAGCTGAAGCAGCTGGTGGAGCTGCACAGGGTGGACGAACTAGCCATGAAGGATTTGATAATCCGGCTATGGCCAGCCGAAGCTATGCCCGGCAGCTACTTTGGACTCGTGAGGCGGCTAGTGGAAGCCTGTCTGCGGCTGGACGTCGTCAAGCGCTCTGCCTGTATTGAAGGTGCCCGTATGGCCTTCGCTCGTTGCAAGATGTGGTGGGCGAAGATGAACGCCGTTGAAGTTGCCAGCGGGCCGCCGGAGGGCAAGGAGCACCGCACACCCGAGAGATATTTTGCGGATGTCATAGAAGGGTCTCGACTTGTGGCAGCTCACTGTGCGCAGGACATCGTATTTGAATGAGTGTATTCATGTTGCCCTTGCATTGTATTATGGAAACAAAGCCCGTAATGTAATTTTGTTATGCTTTAATTGTTTCCTCCTGTGCGGCCGTGTTGTTTGTAATCTGAGGGTTGGCCAGTCGTCGGCTTCTGCCCTCGCGTAGGTAGTACGGAGGTGTTCGGGATGGGATCTAAACAATCTTTATCCAATTATATGGTCCTTTGGAGGAGTTGTTTAGCGCAACGAACTAGGCAATCAGACTATACGGCTTAAACGCCCTCACTTAGCCATAGGAGTTTTATAATTAAGCAAATGCGCAGCCCCTGGTCCAAGCCGGGGTGCTGTCCGCATTTGATCGGGAAGTGCCGATCCTTCGCATGACGCGGAAAAAATCTCCAACGATTCTGTAACCCTCGAACAGCTGACCGGCTCTCGCCGCATCATGACAGTCAGTTTTCGGCTTTCTCTACTGAGGTGCTCATCCGGTCAAAGCCAGGGCACAATCGCAGTAGTTCTCCCTTTACTACCCTAGCCGATAGAGCGGAACGTAGGGTAGCAAGCACAGGAGCCGGGCAACCCAACTATTGACCAAAGACATGATTCGGAGCCAATGCATATAATGCTAAATTCGGGGTGCCGAACTTATGTATAAGAAGTGTTCAGACTGTGCTGCCGTATTATGGGGTGATAAATAGCCCCTGGCGAATATGAGACGTACCAAAAAGTACCGATGCAGCTGATAAGCAGATCGAAACAAAATGAAGTAAGGGGCGAAAACCACAGAAACTGGGCCGCAGACCATTTTCATTATAACGGGATGGATACGTCAAAGCGTATATTGTACAAATAGTGCGGTAGGCCCCCGGGCTATTTAACATGCTAGAATCAAGAGGGCGCAGCGTGCGGGTCCTGGGAAATAAATATAAATACTGTCAAGAAGACGTACAGAGGTTACTCTACGCACCTATGCTGCTTGCATCCTTTATATGCCGATCCTTCAAAGGGACCGGTTAGTAGGCCCGTGGGGAAAAGGAACCTGAAATAAAAAGAAAAATGTGAAAAGTATGTGTGTCCGGGATCGGTCTAGCCGAACTGTAGATCCCGGGTTAGCTTCTGCCTCCGTCGATGTCCATGGGATTTTGAGTGCGTAATTATGTACGCGTGGTGCGGATGCCACTACTTCCTCAGGACTAGGACGGAGGCCGAATTGCTGATCGAGCTCTTGACGAGCCGCGCTGTCCTGCTGTAGTGTAGTCCGAAACCTCTTGATGATGTCCAGGGGCTCGACAGCCGCACTATGGTGCTGTTTGAGAAGGCCGCTCTGTACCTCTGCTGCTAGGGCAGCGGTGTGCTCCTTTGTTCGGAGGGAGCGTTCCATATTGCCATTGACTATTATGACACCGCGTGGACCGGGTATCTTGAGCTTGAGATAAGCGTAGTGTGGCACTGCGTTGAATCTAGCGAACGCTGTTCGTCCAAGTAGTGCGTGGTAGCTGCTGCGGAAGGGGACGATGTCGAAGATTAACTCCTCGCTTCGGAAGTTGTCCGGAGAACCGAAGACCACTTCCAGCGTGATTGAGCCCGTACAGCGGGCCTCTACGCCTGGTATGACTCCTTTGAAGGTAGTCTTTGTTGGTTTGATTCATGAAGGGTCAATGCCCATCTTCCGCACTGTGTCTTGATAGAGCAGGTTGAGGCTGCTACCACCGTCCATCATGACTCGTGTTAGGTGAAACCCGTCTATGATTGGGTCAAGGACTAGTGCGGCTGAACCGCCGTGGCGGATACTAGTCGGGTGGTCTCGACGATCGAAGGTGATCGGGGACGACGACCACGGATTGAATTTTGGGGCGACTGGCTCTACCACGTAGACGTCCCTAAGCGATCGCTTAAGTTCCCTTTTGGGGATGTGCGTAGCGTATATCATGTTCACCATCTTGACTTGAGGGGGAAATTTCTTCTGACCCCCAGTGTTCGGCTGCCGGGGCTCTTCATCCTCGTCCTCACTTTGTGATCCCTTTTCTTTGTTTTTGGCATTTAACTTGGCAGCCTGCTTGAAAACCCAACAATCCCTGTTGGTATGATTGGCTTGTCTGTCCGGGGTGCCGTGTATCTGGCACGGACGGTCGAGTATGCGGTCCAGGCTGGAAGGTCCTTCATTGTTTCTTTTGTAGGGCTTCTTCCGTTGGCCGGATTTGGAGCCAGTGAATCTGGCGTTGACTGTGGTGTCATCGGTGTTGTCGCCATTGTTTCGGCATTTGTGTCTATTGCGCCGGTGCTTGCCAGTGCTATTCTTGGCCTCGGAGGGGCCTATCTCGCTGGCTGTGTTGTTGCTACGAGCCAGCCAACTGTCCTCTCCCGCGCAAAAGCGGGTCGTGAGTGCCGTGAGGGCTGCCATAGACTTCGGCTTTTCTTGGCCGAGATGGCGTGCTAGCCATTCATCATGGATGCTGTGTTTGAAGGCTGCTAAGGCCTCGGCATCCGGACAGTCAACGATCTGGTTCTTTTTGGTTAGGAACCTAGTCCAGAATTTTTTGGCTGATTCTCCAGGTTGTTGAACTATGTGGCTTAAGTCATCGGCATCTGGTGGCCGGACATAAGTTCCTTGGAAGTTATGAAGGAAAGCCTCTTCCAAGTCCTCCCAGCTGCCGATGGAATTCTTAGGCAGGCTATTTAACCAGTGTTGAGCTGGTCCTTTGAGCTTTAATGGGAGGTATTTGATGGCGTGGAGGTCATCTCCTCGAGCCATATGGATAGGGAGAATAAAATTCTCGATCCATACTGCGGGATCGGTTGTGCCGTCATATGATTCAATGTTGACGGGCTTGAACCCCTCGGGGAATTCATGATCCAGCACCTCGTCTGTGAAGCAGAGAGGGTGTGCGGTGCCTCTATAGCGGGCCGCATCGCGGCGTAGCTCTGATGGAGTCCGTCTGCGGCATTCGGCCCGGGCGTGGTTAGGTTTGTCACGTCCGAATAGGTAGCCGTCGTCGTGCCTCGAGGCACGTCCTCGCGATCCGTAGATCGATCTTGTATGTCCTGCACTACTGTCCAGGGTCTGCCGGAGATCGTACGTGCGACCCCGAACTCTTTCGTCTCTATTCTTGCGGGGCGGTGGGGCAGTCTGCTGTTCGGCCTGAGTTGCCGCTTTATCCCAACCGCGTGGTGGCCGGTCGGCCGCCCTGTCTCGACCACGTGGTGGCCGTTCCGCATTACGCGAGGGAGATATGTGCTCCGGTGCCTCCTTGTCAAATTGAGGTAGCAGTCTGCATTTCGGGTAGCTCTTGGCTGGGTGCTTGAGGCCGTATTCTTCGGCTGTCAGGACATCAGTCCATTTGTCGATGAGCAGATCTTGTTCAGCTTGAAGCTGCTGCTGCTTCTTTTTCAGGCTCCTTGCAGTGGCTGTGAGCTGAAGCTTAAAACGCTCCTGCTCCAGAGGATCCTCTGGCACGATGAAGTCTTCGTTGCCGAGGCTTGTCTCCTTCTCGGAGGGTGGACGATAACTATCATCCTCCAAGTCATCTTCTACGGCCTGTTCATCAGGGTTGTCCTGCCTGTTGTCATGTTCCTCCTGTTCGGATGTAGCTTCGACAGGGTCTTCGTTGTTTTCGGCGTCGCCCAGAGTACTGTTTTCTCCGGTGCCAGTGTTGCTATCTTTTGAGCGACGAGGCTTAGAGCGGCGTTTGGGGCGCCGGCGCTTGGAATGCGTCTCAGAGGGTTTATTCGCGTCTGGCTCTTCTTTGTCGTCGCCAGATCCTTTAGGTGTATCAACCATGTACACGTTGTACGAAGAGGTGGCCGTCCAACATCCAGTAAATGGCGGGTCTTGGCCTTGCTCCGTGTCAGCGTCGTCGTCCATATCGCCAATGTCGTCGGAGCCATAGTCAAGCACGTCGGTTAAGTCATCGACGGTGGCTATGAAGTGGGTGGCGAGTGGGAAACAAAATTCCTCGTCGTCCGCCTCTAGCTCGAACCGAACATAGTTCGGCTGTGAGTCTTCCTCCAAGGACAAGTTCTTCAAATAATTTAGTATGTCACCCAAAGGCGAATGCTGGAAGATGTCTGCGGCGCTAAATTCGAAAATCGATAACCGATCCAGCTCGGTGTCCGCAGGCGCTCTTGATCCGGAACGTGTAGCCGGAGACGAGTCCGGAGTTCCATTGACGCAAGCATTGCAGGATGTTGAGTCCTTGTGCGGCTCCAACGCCGTGGACCTTGTGGCCCCGGAGGGCATGATCTGCTTCGGTCCTGAGGCCATTGCAGCAACAGGATCCATCTCCTGGATGTGATCCGATGACAGATTTAAATCATGTTCATCGGAGAGAGGGGGAGCGATCGCCACAGTCTCAAATCCATCGAAGATCAAGTCTCCACGGATATCCGCGACGTAGTTCAAGCTTCCCAATCTGGCCTGATGGCCAGGGGCGTAGCTATCGACCTGCTCCAGATGGCCAAGCGAGTTGGCCCGCAGTACGAAGCCACCGAACACAAAAATCTGTCCGGGGAGGAAGGTTCTTCCTTGGACAGCGTCATTATTGATGATCGAAGGGGCCATCGAATCCTTTGCCAATGGCATAGTGGAATTCTCAATGAAAGCACCAATATCGGTGTCAAAACCGGCGGATCTCGGGTAGGGGGTCCCGAACTGTGCGTCTAGGATCGATGGTAACAGGAGACGGGGGACACGATGTTTACCCAGGTTCGAGGTAATACCCTACTTCCTGCTTGATTAATCTTGACGAATATGAGTGTTACAAGAGTTGATCTACCACGAGATCGTAATGGCTAAACCCTAGAAGCCTAGCCTATGTGAATATGGTAATGAATCTGTCCTATCCGGACTATGCTCTCCGGTTTATATAGACACCGGAGAGATCTAGGGTTACACGGGGTCGGATACATAAGAGGGAATCTTCATAGTCGGTCCCCAAGCTTGCCTTCCATGCCAAGTAGAGTCCAATCCGGACACAGGTATAGTCTTCGGCCTTCATATCTTCACAGCCCATCAGTCCGGCCCAATGAATAACAGGCCGGACGCCCGAGGACCCCTTGGTCCAGGACTCCCTCACCCGCCGCCGTGGCTCTCCCACCACATCAGCACCGTGCATCCCATGCCCGTGCACAGGATCCAGTACGGCAAGGCGCTCCAGCTGCAAGTGCCACTGCCGGAGCCACGGCTCTTGCTGTTCGCGGAGAAGGACGGCCGCACATTTTTCTTGGTCGGCGGCGTGCTCGACATCGGCGCGCCTATCGCCGTGTTGGTCGTCTGCATCAGAGCGAGGGCGTCCCCACTGCCACACTACATCGCCAAGCTGTGGGCGAACGGCCCGCCGGGGGAGCCCAAAGGCAGGACCGACGCCGTCAAGGTGGAAATGGAGGTGACAAGCAGCAGGGATCCCGGCGACGTCGCCGTGCAGGAGCTGACCTTCTTCACAGTTCCGCCCAAGCTACTGGCCGGGGCTAAGCTGGTGTCCCTCCACATTCAGATTGACAAGCTCACGTCCTAAATGATTCTATAGTGCCTTCTGTTTATCTTAGTAATATGCTAATATAGGGGTTAGCTCGGTCTACTTTAGCTTAAGAGATGGTGGGTTTTGGTGGCGATGCAGCAATTACTTCGACATCAGATCAGCAGTTAAAGTAATTTCCAACAGTCGAATGGATATTTTGTGTCTGTTGGATATAAAGATCCTTTGGGTAAGAAGTAACAGCTTATATGCTTTTTTTTCCGAAACGGAACAGCTTATATGCTTGTTTGTTCAGGAAGTGTTGCATACTTGTGGGAGTTGACGCGACACATCAAAGTAGTACTACTAGTAGTACTCCCTCCGATCCTAACTTCTCTGCGCATAATAAGTCGAGGCACAGATACCAAGGAGGGCCTGGTTGTGTCTATAGGCAAATTTGACAATTTTGACCTGTGGATGAAATCATTTCACAAAATGAACTGCCCCTAAATTTTTTTCACTCAGATGACCTTTTTGAGTGGCGCCCGACATGAAGGCGCCAGACTACACAGTGCAGCGCCTGACTGACAACCCACCCGACTGCGCACCAGGCAGACGAAGCTCGTGTCGTGTTGGTGCCGTGTGCGGCTTGCACATTAACCAAAACCTCGCGCCTCCAGCTTAGCCTCCGCGTTTTAAACTTCTCAATCTCAAGGCCAAGGAGCAACGTGAAACCTATGACAGAGCCAATCGGATGGTTGAGAACACTACAATTCGTAGCTACAGATGCGTGTGTGAGAGAGGACGAGTGCGTGCGTGCACCTCTTCTCTTCCTGTATAACGTACTCCCAAATTACCCGTCACAAATTACTCGTCGCAGAAATGGATGTATCTAGAACTAAAATACATCTAGATACATCCATACCTGCGACAAGTAATTCGGGACGAGGGCTAAACTCAGAGTACAAGTGTATGTGGGTGGCATCGACCTAGGGAGCTAGAGAAGGTGCGTGCGAGAAGTCCCGAGAGATAGGTGTGTGCGTGGGAAAGAGGGAGGGAGATGATATGTGTCGATGTAATCGTGTGAAAAAAAAGACTAGTCAATAGCTCACCACGAGGCTCTTCTTGTCGAACACACAGTAGAAAAAGAAGTACCATGGCATATGCTACACCACGGCCGAGAACACGTGCCATCCAGGAATAGTGCAGCACTTCGAAACTAGAACCGTCAATAAATTTTGAGCTTGTGTCTCGTCACATTCCAAATTACTACTACTACCTCCATCTTGGTTTATTGGTCCCTTTAGTATTTTGTGTGAAACTTTGACCATAGATTTAACTAAGAACATAATAATGCACGTCACTAAAAATTATACTGTTGGATTCGTATTTGAACGTAGTTTTCAAGGATACTATTTTTGGTTGCATTCATTAACATTTTGTTAGTTAAATCTAAGTTCAAAGTTTAACACCAAATATGAAGGGGAATAATAAACCAGGACGGAGGTAGTACCTCCGTCCTAGTTTATTGGTCCCCATTGTAATCTGTGCCAAACTTTGACCATAAATTTAATTAATAAAAAGTTCATGCATGTTATAAAAAATTATATCATTGAAAACAATGTTCAAAAATGAATCCAGCGATAGTATAATTTTTGTTGACATGCACTAACATTTTTTAAGTTAAATATTTAGTCAAAATTTGGCACAAATTACAAAGGGGACTAATAAACTAGGACGGAGGTAGTACCACACTATATTTAATTGCAAACCTGTTCACACCGATCACAACCTAAACGGTTTCCCACTTAGGAGAGTATTAGTAGTACCCGGTTATAAATACTACTATGCCAAGATGACTGCACATTCCTCCTCAACTCCTCATCCACAAAAAACAATCAAGTCATTCAGCATCGTTCCCTTGCGTCTGCCATGGCCAGCGTGAGTTCTGGGTCGAGAGGTTTCCACGAGGGAGAGGCGAGCATGGAAGAAGAAGCATGAGAGATGTCCCGCCTCACCACGAAAGTAGCCGACATGTCCAGCCACGCAGCAGTAGCAGCACAGAGGTCCCGCCGCGCCGCTGAAGTAGCATGGAGGTCCCGCCGCGCCGTTGATGTAGCAGACTGGTCCGGCCACGCCGCGGAAGCAGCAGAGATGTCCTGCCGCGCCACGGAGTCCTGGGAAAATTTCTCGCAGGCAGGCGAGGACTCTTACAGGCGCATGCATGCGATCGTCCATAGCCAGAGGGATCAGATCTCCGGCTGGGCGAGGTTGCAAGATGAGGCTACCGGCGTCATCCGGCAACTAGGGGAGGGCAATGCGAAGCTCCGGGCCGATCGCGACCTGCTGAGGGCGAAGATCACCAGAAGGGTGAAGCAGGCGGAGGAGACCGCTGCCTTGATGCATAGGACGGGCATCATCGTCAAGAAACTTATGGACAAGAATGCCATGCTCCGCATCGAGTGGAACAGGCTGGTGGAGGAATCCGTGGATGCTGCCAAGCAGTGTATTGAGGACATGAAACTGATGAAAGAGATCATCGCCGCGAGAACTAGTCTCCGCGACCTGCAGCGCATAAAGAAAGTAGAGATCAGCGAGCCAGATCATTGTATGCGTCTTCCTTCTTCTTTTGCCCTTGTGTATTTAGGGCGTAGCCGCATGTGGCTTTTTTAATTATCTTCCTATAATTATGTAAGACAATTATTATCCACTATCGTCGTCCTTATATATATTCATCAGTCTTGCTATAAGTCGCAGTAGATGCTATATAGGTCAGTCGGATCTTACATCAAGATCCATGCAAAATTTTCTTTTCAGATTTTCTTTTTTATCTCTTAAATCTCAGTCGAGTGAGACATAGCAACACCATTAAGCAGAGGCTCGGGCACCATTAATGGAGACCTTGGGAGAGAGGTGGACGGCAGATGGAGGTCAAAGGGCTCTCCTCCCGATAAGCACACGCAGGGGTCTGATCGCATGACTCCCGTACTCAAATAGCTACCCTGCACGGCCCTTCCTAGCTAATAAAAAAAGGGGACGCGTGGCGGCACGTAGATGGTAAATAGAACACCCACAGTTTCAATAATACTTGTGTTTCCGATTGTAACGTGACAGCACTTGTTCCAAAATGACTTTGTTGATTGTTAATGTGTGCGCCTTCGCAAATCGGACAGCAAAATTACAACAGCATGTTGGTGCCATGTCATGACACCAAGCCAAGATTCATGATTTTCATGCGTGTTTTGGATTTACAGGAATTAAAAAACCAAGTTTCTCAATGTTTCCAGCCGAGCCACGACGCCCGGATGTTTGAATTTCATTCCCATTTCTTGCATGGGACCTAGAAATTTACCCGAGGACACACATGTGATTTTTCAACCAGCTTTGGTGCACTGGAGCATGTGCTTGTATATTTCAAATTAGAATTATGCACACAAAGGTGACACGTTCCCTCTCAGAACCACGAACCTTCTTGAGAGAAGCTCCGGTTTGCAAGAAGCTTATACCAAAACTTGTTCCTATTCGGCCAATTTTTTTACCACAACATGGTAGTACCATGACATGACACTATGCCAAGTTTCATGATTTTCACGCGTGTTTTGGATTTACAAGAATTTTAAAACCAAGTTTCTCAATGTTCTCGGCCGAGCCACGATGCCCAGATGTTTGAATTTCATTCCCATTTCTTGCATGGGACCTAGAAATTCACCCGAGGACACACATGTGATTTTTCAACCAACTTTGGTGCAAGGGAGCATGTGCTTGTAGTTCAAATTTGAATTATGCACATTAAATGACCAGAAAATCAATTAATGTATAAAAAAGGCGAAACGAACCCGGTATAATTCCAAAATTTAACAGGGCACTCATGTAGTTCTATGTTGCCTCTGTAAAGAAACTCAAGGGGGGCAGCGTATATTGTTTCGCACTCAAAGGTGACATGTTCCCTCTCAGAACCACGAGCCTTCTTGAGAGAAGCTCCGGTTTGCAAGAAGCTTATACCAAAATTTGTTCCTATTCGGCCATTTTTTTTACCACGGCATGGTAGTACCATGACATGACACCATGCCAAGTTTCATGATTTTCAGGCGTGTTTAGGATTTACAAGAATTTTAAAACCAAGTTTCTCAATGTTCTCGGCCGAGCCACGATGCCCAGGTGTTTGAATTTCATTCCCATTTCTTGCATGGGACCTAGAAATTCACCCGAGGACACACATGTGATTTTTCAACCAACTTTGGTGCACGGGAGCATGTGCTTGTAGTTCAAATTTGAATTATGCACATTAAATGACCAAAAACTCAATTAATGTATAAAAAAGGCCAAACGAACCCGGAATAATTCCAAAATTTAACAGGGCACTCATGTAGTTCTATGTTGCTTCTGTAAAGAAACTCAAGGGGGGGCAGCGTATATTGTTTCACACTCAAAGTTGACACGTTCCCTCTCAGAACCACGAGCCTTCTTGAGAGAAGCTCTGGTTTGCAAGAAGCTTATACCAAAACTTGTTCCAAATATGCCCAATTTTTTACCACGGCATTTTAGTGCCAGGACATGACAGCATGCCAAGTTTCATGATTTCCAGGCGAGTTTTGGATTTACATGAATTTAAAAACCAAGTTTCTCAATGTTCTCGGCCGAGTCACGACGCCCAGATGTTTGAATTTCATTCCCATTTCTTGCATGGGACCTAGAAATTCATCCAAGGACACACATGTGATTTTTCAACCAACTTTGGTGCACCGGAGCATGTGCTTGCAGTTCAAATTTGGATTATGCACATTAAATGTCCAGAAACTCAATTAATGTATAAAAAAGGCCAAACAAACCCGGAATAATTCCAAAATTTAACAAGGCACTCATATAGTTCTATGTTGCCTCTATAAAGAAAATCTGGGGGGAGGTAGTGTATATCGTTTCACACACAAAGGTGACACGTTACCCCTCGGAACCACGAGGCTTGTTGAGAGAATCTCCGGTTCTGCAAGAAGCTTATACCAAAACTTGTCCCAATTCAGCCAAGAATTATATACATATGAAAACAGGGTTTAGATTATCCTGAACATCTCGCCACCTAGACCAATGTACTCTGTTTTGAATTCAACATAAAATGGATACAAATATTTGAATTGGAGATCGTATGTCACATGTAGTTTATAGTGAAATATGACTACTGCTATATGCATGTTTTTTGTTATCAAGATAATATTTAAATGATTGTATAACTTGACATCAATCGTATTCAAATAAGGAAAATTGATTCAAATTTAGTCCATATGATAGACGATAATATATATGTTCATAGGGTGGAGTAAAATGTTCATATATGATGGAAGATCAAAATGTAGGACTACACCCATTATAAACCGTAAGGTCACCTAACGATATATTCGAATTCAACATAACGTGGATTCAAAAATTGAAATTCGAGATCCTGGCATTTGTAATCATATAAAAAGGGACATGACTCTTTCTTTTGGTGGGAATTGATTTGTTTTTTGTTGTTGTTGAGGGAAGTGCGAATCAATTTGGTACTGTACAGGGTAATCTTGTTCTCCCGATTTTTTTACATTTTTCTTGTAGTTTTTTCAATGA
Source organism: Thinopyrum obtusiflorum (assembly GCA_036873465.1). NCBI lineage: Eukaryota > Viridiplantae > Streptophyta > Magnoliopsida > Poales > Poaceae > Thinopyrum > Thinopyrum obtusiflorum. Next base: position 9,472 of record JAAAWM010011961.1, on the reverse strand, counting down.
CATTTATAGCAATATAGTAAAAGGGGACATGACTCTCTTGTGTCTTGTATGAATTTTTTTTGTACACGTTAAGTTTGTTCTGCCGAACAAGGAATCCGCGCCTTGTTATCCCGAAATTTTCAAGCTAGAGTATCTTTTGTCTCATCTGCTTTGAAACTCCCGCCTCTTCAACCCGCGCCGCGCCTTGTTATCCTGAAATTTTGACGCGCGCGAAAACTCCCTCCTCATCCGAAATCGGTCCCGCAGCCCAGACACGCAAAATCCCCCTTCTACCCCTCAGCCGGAAATGCCGGTTCGACGTCGGGGTGTCAAAATCGGTGGGGGTACGCTGGTAACTTACCCTACATTTCGGACAAGCGCGTCCCTAAGCCATGGCTCCCCCTACCTTCCCCTTCGCCCCCCCCATTCATACACCGAGGCCGCCAAAACCCACGAAACCCCACGCTCCTCGGTCGGCCTCCCGACCGCCGCCCAGCAGGAGACTCTTCTCCGACGATGTCGTCCACCGCAAAAGCTCGCCGTCCCTCATCCACCGCACCGGATGAGGATCCGTCGTCGATCTCGTCGTCCCGCCGGATCAGCCGCCCCGTCCTCCACCTCCAAGGAGCTGCCCCGATGTTCGCCTCGTCTATCGCGCCACCTCCATCCCCACAACACCGTCTTGACCTGCCCCACCAGAACCGCAGCACCCTCACCAATTCCTCCGATGAAGCCAAGGCCAACTCGGCGCCATCAAGGAGGTTCTGCACTCACCGCTGCATTTTATCTTTTATTCAATCTCACGGTGCTGCCGGTGCTCGATACAGAGCAGCCACGACGTCTCTCCCCCATGTCATTGCTTCCTCGGCGGCGACTTCCACACCAGCACTAGCTGCAGCTGCTCCGGCTCTCGCTCGCGCTGCTGCTGCTACTGCTACCGCTCCGGCTCTCGCTCGCGCTGCGGCTCTGTTCTTGCTGTCGGTCGCGCTACTGCACTGCTCTTGCTTTCGTTCGTGCTGCTGCTCTGCTCTGATATTGCTGTCGGTCGCGCTGTTGCGCCGCTCTTGCTCTCGTTCGTGCTGCTGCTCTGCTCTTGCTCTTGCTCTCGCTTGCACTACTGCTGCTGCTGCACGACCTCCGGCAGCTACAGGAGTTGCTGCTTTAGCACTCGCTCGCTGTTCTGCTACATGACTTGCTCTCTGCTAGTGCGCTCCCTGCTCGAGCATCTGCTGATTTAGATCATCGCTTCTCTGCTACTAGTGCTTGAACGCCCTAAACGTCTATTGCAATGCTCTTCTACTAGTTCAATCAGTTTCGACGGAAAAATTCAGTTTCGACTGTAAAGTTCAGTTTCTTCAGTTAAGTTCAGTGTAAACAGTATTTACAGCATCTGTCGGAGCGGCCGTGGCGCGGCTGATGCGTTTTACATCTAGCACTTTTTGGTGATGTATTTTACATCATATATTGTAGATGATATTAGAGTCCCACTTCAGATTAACATTGTCTGTCTTGTCCTGCTTCAGCCTCGCCACCGTACGCCTCACCGGAGCTGCTCCAATGACGGAACCATCCATCACAGCAGAGCAGTACCCTCTGCGCCGTTTCCAGAGGCTTCAGATCTTCTTCCCCGCCTCCGACAGTCACACCAGCATCACCATCCTCCACATCCAACCCAATGATGCTGAGGTCGACAAGGCTATGCCAAAGAGGTTGTACACTCGTTGCATCACTTTGTTACTCTGCATTCATGTCGATCCCTCAGGGATCCTTTGCTATGGAACTACTATGGTACTACTATTCGTGCATTTGGTTAGGAGTGGAGCAAAGCAAAAGTGGAGGATTTTTTTTCCTTTGGTGTCTCTTTCAAAGAAAAATGGTAGGAATTTCAATATCCAGTTGGACGTCCTTTTCAAATTAATATGCATGAAGAACAGGACTAATTGCATTACTGTCATAATAAGATTCTTATTTTTTTATTTTCACGTGGTTTGACTTTAATTTGACCATGTTTCTCCATTCTTGTGTTCTTCCAATTCATGTGAATCAAACACCGAGGTTCGCAGAAATCCTATGTTTCCAAATGCTCTGTTTTGCACGTGCATTCCTATCCTATTCCTGTGTTTTTCCTGTCCCTGCGTTTATAGAATCCTCCAATTCTAAGGAGCCCTTACAGATTTACTTCATTTTCAGATAGGCGTCAAAGAAAACTTTGTGTGTTATGTCCTACTCCTGCCGTGCCATCATCCACCCCACCTGAGGTGCACCATCGACAGAAGCGTTCACTGCAGCAGAGATTCCCCCTGCAAACTTTCTTTCACCACCTCAGATCATCTTCCTCGTTGTCGGCAGCCACGCCTACTGCATTACCATCATCGACTGAGCAGATGAACCTGAGGACTACACAGTTCCGGAAGAGAGGTCGCAGTCTTTCGCGTTTGCTTACGTTATACATCTGTTATTATTACCTGCTACTTTATCGTTCAAACTTGAGTTTTAAAATGCCCATGGGTCTCATATCAAGGCAGCAATGAATAGTATCTATCTACTATCTGGTTCATCTGGGGTCTTCTATGTGGTTCATGTTGGGTGGGCAACAAACAATAGATGATCCATTGTCTATCTTTTTAAACTGAAGCTACAATCTACCTGCTATCATTAGTTTTGGATCTATCCACTCGTTCGCTACCATCAGTCTTGATTTCTGCATGCACCCCTTAGGCCTTACAAAATCTAACTAATTTTTTATTATGCATGTCAGTTATTGTACACAATCGTACTGAACATGTAGAGAAAAAGAGAAGACCGTTGCGTGGGAATACAGAGGGAGCCGACCACTCCTATTTACCACCTGAGGTGTTTGCTCTAACCTGGCATGCTGATGTTGGTCATATCATGCATATGGTGCCTCGCATTGCTTACATTATTCATCTTATATGTCATCAGCTTAGTTTAGATTTGCTTTGTGTGAATGCCTCCTGTTTGGTTTCTATATCATACTCCCACCGTTCCTAAATATTTGCTTTTTAGAGATTTCAACAAGTGACTACATACGGAGCAAAATGAGTGAATCTACACTCTAAAATATGTCTATATACATCCGTATGTAGTAGTCCATTTGAAATCTCTAAAAAGACAAATATTTAGGAACGGAGGGAGTATATGGGAATTATGCAATGCCATCTTCTTTAGCCAGGCATCATATACGTGAATCGTGCAGTGCCATCCTGTTTAGCCAGTCATCGTATATGTGAATTGTATCATGCCATATTTTTTTTCATAATGTATTCCATTTGTCAACAATGTTTATACATTCATCTACTCTTCCTGTGCATCAGCCATTTGAGTCGGTCATGGGAAAATCTGGAGTGAAAACAAGGTCTTCTGAGCAGTCAGTGCTACCTGTCGATGTAGATTTCTTGCTGGTTACAGATAGCTGCTCAGAGGAGGATTCAGAGACAGATGACCAGTCGTATCCCCCCCCCCGAGGTGCATGCTCTAACTTGGCAAGGTTATATTGCTCACTAGCAAGATGCCCATGCGTTGCACGGAACATCAAGATGCATTTCTATGAGTAGTTTATCTTGTGAGAGAAAAGGATGAACGCGGGAAGGCCTTATTTGCAAATGTGGAGAGGGGTGTGGGTATATTTTTGCAAAATTGCCATAGTTTCCTTCCTATCCGTCAGATATAAATCGGACGGCCTATATTGCAGGATGGCAGGCACACCATCAACACCAACTCTGTTTTTTATAAGAGTAGAGATATCATGCATATGGTGTCTTGCATTGCCATGCCATCTGCTTAGATTAGACATGCTTTGTGTGAATGCCTCCTGTTTGCTTTCTATATCAGATATGTGAATTATGCAATGCCATGTTTTTCAGCCAGTTATCATATATGTGAATTATGCACCTCCATGTAGCCAGGCATCATATATGTGAATTATCTCATGCCATCTTTTTTTTCATTGCATATTCCATTTGTCGACAATCTGTGTATATTGAACTACTCTTCATGTGTATCAGCCATTTGAGCCGGTTATGGAAAAATCAGGAGTGAAAACAAGGTCTTCAGAGCAGGCAATGGTACCTGTTGAAGCATATATCTCGATGGTTATAGGGAGCTCCTCAGAGGAGGATTCAGAGACAGATGACAAGTCCTATATCCCACCTGAGGTGTATGCTCTAAGTTGCAATGTTTATATTTCTCATATCATGCATATGGTGTCTTGCATTGCTTAGTTTAGACATCATATGCACAATATTGAATTCCATCTGCTTAGTTTAGAGATCATACATGCGAGTGCCAGCTGCTTAGTATATGAATCAATTATGTCAATTATATCATGCCATCCTGTATACTTAGACAACATTTATGTGAATTATTTCATCCCAACCTATTTTAGAAAGACATCATATAGTTTTGTCATGTCATCCTGTTTAGATACTCATCATATGTTGAATTATGCCATTATATCCTGTTAAGTTATCCATCATATATCGGAAACTGTGTCATGCTATCCTGTTTAGTTAGGCATCATATATGTGAAATTGTGTCATGTTGTCCTGTTTGGTTAGATAACATATATGTGAATTACCACATCTGTCTATCATACAATGTCTGTACGTTCAATCTTTTCTTGTTTATCAGCCATTTGAATTGGAGGGGGTGATGGCAGTATCTAAGGGAGCAAAAACCCGTTCTTCACAAAAGACAGTGCTACCCATTGATGCAGATAGAACCATGGTTGTACTGGCCCACAAACATGCCCCGCCACACATAATCGACACTCTTCCAGATTGCACACTTACACCGTTGGGCAGAGAACCAGCTACAACCCATCTAACCCCAACCCCAACGGATAGTAACCCACTTCTAGTTGACAAAGCACCATGTCCACCACAGAGTATCCCCACACGAGCAGTTTGTAAAGCAACTGCAGTGCCCAAAGCACGAAGACCACCACAGCGAACCCAAACTCCACGTTTAAAGCAGAAGAGCAACTGTTCTCAGGTCAGATTCCATAACTATGGTCCATACTCCTTTGTTGCGTCACTGTATTTACTCATACCAACTACTTTCGAATTTGAAGGTTCCAATTGAAACTCCAATGGCACAACAGGTATGTTTTAAACCTATTTCTTTAACTGGATTGTTGTTCTAACTTCTTGCTCTATGTTGATTTCAGTTTCAGTTGTATAAACAGTTATGTTCTCATGTGATGCACATTACAAGTGTTGCCAATGCTGTGTAGTTTCTCACACTTATATTCTGTCTATGCTGCTGTGTCTTAAAAATATATATGAGTTGAACTGTGTCTCTATCTTGATTTGGCAACATAAACTAGAATGATATGGACAATACAGTGACCATAGTACATAGATATATGTTTGTTTCATGCTGTTATCATGTCCACCTTACTACTGAACCGGTTTACCAAAATGAGTTTGGTATACTACATGCTAAACCTATGATATGTCTACTTGTTTCTCTAGTAGCATGCGAACAGAATATTGGAGAAGAGCACCCCACTATGCAATGGTAGAGAAAGTAATGTAGATGAGGTTCAAGATAGTGAGACAACCCTGTTGGTCTCCAAGAAAGGTGATAAAAACGATCTTGTAGACAGTGAGAAAACCCCACAGTCCTGCGTTGATGTAGTGTTCGAGTTACTGGCTAGTACCGCTGGCACAAGCTCTTCGACCTCGCTGCCTGAATCATTTCGGCTTCTTCAGTCTCAGCTACAAGCTGAAAGGCATCAGTCAGCTGTGCTGCGGCAAGAAGCCGAAGGACTGAGGAAGTCCCTGCAGAATTCAGATGCATACTTTCTTGTGCAACAGCAAGCGCTGGAGGATTTAAGCGCCAAACAAGAGAAAGTTAATAAGCTTGCTAAGCATCTTGCCAGCATTATGGGTACCCAGGATATTGTTTCTTGAGCTCTTCTGAAGTGGTTTCAGTTCTGGACTTGTTTTGCTGCGGCATTTATTTGCACTGGTCCACAACTTTGACGACCAGTGTATGTGATATGCTGCTTTGTTCCCTATATTTGCACTGGTAGCGAACTTTGATGCCCAGTGTATGTAATATGTGTAATAGCCGTGATAGCCTAGCATAAGTTGCTTGCTTATTTATTTCCTTGTTGTCTTGTCTATTTGTTTGCTTGTAGTTAGTGCAGTTCTTTTTCCGCGGTTTGCTAGTGGCCGCAATAACCTATTTTTTAAAACTAGGCCACAATAACCATGGGCTACATATTTACTGTAGTTACCATGGGCCTCCTATGGGCCGTAGAAAGAATGGGCCTTCTACGGGCCATAGAAAGAATGGGCCTTCTACGTGCCGTAGCATCAATGGGCCTTCTACGTGCCGTATGATCGAGAGGCCAAACATGGGCCAATAATAGACCGCATTATGGGCCGTAAATGGGCTAGATTTGGAATCCTCCGTTCATGGGCCGACAATAACAGGCTGTCGTTAATCGGCCGTATTTGATGACGTTATGAAAACGGCCCAACGGATTAACGGGCCGCAAACGGGCCGATTGTAACCGCGGGCTGAATTTGGCCCACAAGCAGAAAAGGCCAATGACGGGCCGTAAGTAACCGAATGCTGGAAATGAGCCCAAGAATAAATGGGCCCTGAGAAGGCCGAAAGATAACATGGGCTGGAAACGGCCCAATGGAATAATGGGCCGTTAATGGGTATAAAGAGATACACTGTTCATTATGGGCCAAATTCACCACGGGCCGTTAATTGGCCGAGAGTTACAAAGGGCCTCATATGGGCCGAAAGACATTATGGGCCGTACATGGGCTGGAAGTTACAACGGGCTGGAATCATATTGGATGGCCCAAATGAAGCTACTGGGCTTAATTCCGATAGGCCGTAACGGGACGGTAGTAAGCGGGCCATAAATGGGCTATATACGAACATGCCGTTAACATGCTTTCCGTGGGCCAGCCCGTTACCTTTTGACCAAGTCAAACGGGCCAGCCTTTTCACCGGAATGGGCCTCTGTTGGGCCGTGCCACGTGTCGATGTATCATAGGCGCCTCCTGTCCAATGAGTGGATGACATCTGCCCAAATGTTGAGCTGACACGTGTTTCCTCCGGCCAATGAGAATTTTACACGTGGAAAATTCCCATTGGTCCAGGCTGTTAACGGGTTATCGGATCCAAAACCGGACCCGATAGCTTAACGGCGTCCGGTTACGGTGGATGCCACGTGTTGGTCACCCTTGACGAAAGCACTTCTATGATGCATGATTTATCGTCATGGAAGTGGACACTTCCGTGATGATAATTTTGGTAATGTCATGGAACACTTCTACGACAGCACATATATGACTATCTTGATTCTGTCATAAATTTGTCATGGATGTACATGCATGACAAAAAATGTGACCTACTGTGACAAACACGTATCATCACGGAAGTGTATTTTTTTTGTAGTGTTGCTTCGTCCCTCCAACTTCTTTTTTTAGCATTATTACTTCATCCCTCCAACTTAACTGTGGGAAAGGTGCAGCTTTGTGATTTGACGCCTCATTGCTCATTACTACGCCGGCGCCATGACTGGGGTGCTTCACCCCTGCTGCTCTACACTGTATTTTGGTATGGCATGTGGACCCGGTAGCTTGATGTCCCACATGTCGGCGAAAGGGACTAGAACATTTATGAAAGCGAGCGCTCCACTCTTACGATGGAGGAGTACACGACACGGCGGCCCAGTGAACTGTTACTTGTACTATAGTACTGTAGTACTATAGTTTTGCTGTTTCGCATGATCCATCAATACAAACCCGATTAAACAGGAAAGGGCGGGATTTTTCCCACGCGGTAGATGATACTGGCCATACATTTCAAAGGCAATTTTAATGTATGCAAACTAAATAATTAAGTAACAATATGATATCTAGTAAAACTAAAAACACATATGATTTATTGTGTTAGAGTGTAGTAGTAGTGCTGTATTGCATAGTTGTTAGATGTAACATGCGAGAATGTGTAGAGACGTAGTTTTGGAGGGCCTACAGAGAGAAAAGTGTAATACGGTCACCGGACTTCAGAATACGCTCATTACGGTCACTATATACGTTTTGCGGTGATTATTGTTGGGGATCGTTGCAGAAATTAAAAAAAATTCTACGCATTACCAAGATCAATCTATGGAGAGACTAGCAACGAGAGAGAGGGGAGTGCATCTTCATACCCTTGAAGATCGAGATGCGGAAGCGTTACAAGAACGCGGATGAAGGAGTCGTACTCATAGCGATACAGATCGCGGTTGATTCCGATCTAAGCGCCGAACAACGGCGCCTCCGCGTTCAACACACGTGCAGCTCGGTGACGTCTCCCATGCCTTGATCCAGCAAGGAGAGAGGGAGAGGTTGGGGAAGACAACTCCAGCAGCAGCATGACGGCGTGGTGGTGCTGGAGCAGCGTGGTACTCCGGCAGGGCTTCGCCAAGCACCGCGGAAGGAGGAGGAGGTGTGGGAGAGGGGGAGGGGTGCGCCTTGGATGTGGTGTGGCTGCCCTCCCTCCTCCCCTCTATTTATAGGGCGAAGGGGGAAGGGGGCCGGCCCCTCTAGATGAGATCTAGAGGGGGGCGGCGGCCAAGGGGAGGGGGCTTGCCCCCCAAGCCAAGGGGGGCGCCCCCTTTAGGGTTCCCCCCAACCCTAGGCGCATGGGCCCTAGGGGGGATGGCGCCCAGCCCACTTAGGGGCTGGTTCCCTTCCACATACAGCCCATAGGGCCCTCCGGGGCAGGTGGACCCTCCCGGTGGACCCCCGGAACCCCTTCGGTGGTCCCGGTACAGTACCGGCTAACCCCCGAATACTTCCGGTGACCGTAAGATGACTTCCCATATATAAATCTTCACCTCCGGACCATTCCGGAACTCCTCGTGACGTCCGGGATCTCATACAGGACTCCGAACAACATTCGGTAACCACGTACAAACTTTCCCTATAACCCTAGCGTCATCGAACCTTAAGTGTGTAGACCCTACGGGTTCGGGAGGCATGTAGACATGACCGAGACATCTCTCCGACCAATAACCAACAGCGGGATCTGGATACCCATGTTGGCTCCCACATGCTCCATGATGATCTCATCGGATGAACCATGATGTCGGGGATTCAATCAATCCCGTACACAATTCCCTTTTGTCTGTCGGTACGTTACTTGCCCGAGATTCGATCGTCGGTATCCCAATACCTCGTTCAATCTCGTTACCGGCAAGTCACTTTACTCGTTCTGTTAATGCATGATCTCGTGACTAACTGCTTAGACACATTGAGCTCATTATGATGATGCATTACCGAGTGGGCCCAGAGATACCTCACCGTCATACGGAGTGACAAATCCCAGTCTCGATTTGTGCCAACCCAATAGACACTTTCGGAGATACCCGTAGTGCACCTTTATAGCCACCCAGTTATGTTGTGACGTTTGGCACACCCAAAGCATTCCTACGGTATCCGGGAGTTGCACA